>BPLR01016937.1:0-68457 GCA_021605095.1 Caerostris extrusa
GTACAGCCTTTAGAGATACAGTTGGGAGAAACTGTTAGCGATGTGTCTGTTATGCTAAAATACGTTTACAATTTATTATTGAAACACTTTTGAAAATACACTCCAAAGCTGCTCACCAAATTTAAATGTATTATACTTAGATACGTTTGCTAATTTATTATTGAAAACACTTTGAAAATATCTGTACTAACAAATTAAATGTGGGTTATACTTGCAGAAATGGCCATAGTTTGAGAAACTACTATACTTGAGAAACTATTGAAAATAATTTAATTTACAAACTTGTTTATTGCCTTACAATGTATAGTATAGTTTAGCAGCAGTAATAGAAATTATATTTATATATTGTGTTTTAAACATTGTATTTTGTATCTAAAGGTTTGTTAATATCATCATTAGTATTGTTATCGCCTTTCTGGTTTCTTATTCACTACAGTACACTCAACCCTTGTACTCTTCTGGGATGTACACCACATAATAAATAAATTAACGCCACATCTCACAATCCTGCACGATTGTTTAGATTTTCAATGTTGCCTGCATCGTTCAGTTCGGCTCTTCTTATCACCTGAGCTTCTTTAATAATTATATTTAGTATCAACTTTGTCTTGAATAACCCCTGGTTCACCTGTCAGGAAGCGAAATTAAACCTCCCAAGTTGAAGAACCGATGTCGCTTTTAAATATCTGCGTGGTCAAACCCCTTGCCAGGCGTGGGAGAACAGTTTAGCTTCGCGAGATTTGGTATAAGATATCAAGCATCTTTTTGCGTCTAGAATATCACCAGTGAGGTACACAATTTGATTTTTTTGACCGTGGGAAAGCTCAAGCAGTTCGATACTTGGCCAAGATCCATATCGAGGTTATGGGGCAAGTGATAATGATCGGCCAGATAAATATCAGAATAGATGCTTCTGTTGATAATGCAGCAGTTTTCCTTACCGAAGAGAACTTGTCTTCTTGCTTACATCTGCTTTTTTACATGACAAGTGAACATCAGGCTGATACAGGATCGGAAGAGCGTTTTATTTTCAATGACGTAATCTTAATAACACCAAACACAAGACGAAAATACAAGAAACTGTTCCTTTTTTTCTTCGTCAGAGTACACGTTATAACTTCTTACAGAGTTGTCAAAAAAACTATGGAGTCATAATCATATTTTCTTCGAAAGAGTTTTAAATTGAATTCGAAAACATTTCTAAATGAATGGTAATTTCTTAATAACTGTAATCTTATATAACTGTATGGTAATGTAAATATTGTTTTTAATGAACAGATGAGGTAATCGCCACTAAACCAAATAAGTGTTGTAATTGTTTAGTTATGTGTATGATAATATAAATATCGTTTCAATCACAAAGCTAAATCCGGATTGACCGAAACTGTGAGTTATGGGAATTAATAATGTGTTGTTCTTTTCTAATGAACAGATGATACTGTGCTCATCATTAAACCAGAGATAAGTGGCAGATTGTGTAATTGGGAAGCGAGCTATGTGTATGATAATGTAAATATTGTAGCCTGCCGTGGTTTAGTGGTGATTACCATCTGTTCATTAGAAAACTATCACCACTAAACCTAAGCGGCAGATTGTGAGTTATGTGCGCGATAAAGTATTGTTTTCAATGAACAGATGAATTAATCACCACTAAACCACGAGAAGAGGCAGATTGTTAGCCGTTATGTATATGATAATAAATATTGTTTTAACACACTGTACCCTGGATATTGCGGCATTGTAATGTAACTCACGTAAATACGTTTTTCATGAGCAGGTGAGGCAACACAAACTACGAAGCGGCAGATTTAAACAGAGCGCATCTGCTCATCGGCCATTATGACCTCTGTTGACATTTAGCACACCTGGAAGTGATGCCTGAAAGGGCCACATTCTTTTCCCACGTGTTAGGACATCCCGGCCAACACGTGCTGATTCTCACGATATGGAATTTTTTTGATTCAACTCACCATTGCCTCAAATTGAAAAAAATTATGTTGTAAGCTGCTCTTTATATGATGAGCAAATAAAGTGAGTAGTACCAAGAAAAATACGTTGAACAAATTCTTATAGCCATATAATGTAGTATGATGACGTTATATGATCAATCACTGCATACCATCAGCATTTTGTCTCTTTGCAATAGATTTCCAATGAGCATAGTATTTGTGCCAACAATATTATATTTTTATGAATATAGCCTGAAATAAGACGATTTTCGTTCTTGAAATTCTGCTAATTACTTTATTTTCTTCTGCAGATTGCAAATATATTCTTTTTTTTATAGTGTGTCATCATTATCAGCAAAATAATTCAAGTCATTTAAAGATGTTTTAAATAGCTCTACATAAGAAAGGGACAAATTTGTACTTAAAACTCCATTTCAATAAATACATAAATACGCTTTATCACAAATGCATATTTGTAAAAGTGTTCGTAACTGAGATCGCTGTTTTCAAATATCACACCTCAGAAAAATATACTGAAGCTTGACATAAAATAACGCCATTTCGCGTTTTATATAAAACAAACAGAATAACATGCTTAACCATAGACATTGTTCTACTAATAAATATTAATGACATACTCACCTATATACACAACTTCTTGTGTTCTACTCATAATGACATGGTGACAAAAGTAAGCATTCCACCTGGACAAGAAGGATATGAAATAAAAACATAAATGTAAAAATAAAATATTTTCTGCTAAAAATCGTCTCATACTTTCACTTGATAACTGTCAATTAATCTATTTGTATTATATTTCATATTACTATTAGTGTTGTATTTAATATTTTGTTGTCACCACAGTATTATGTTACAATTTCTAGATCATACTTTAACTGAGAACAGTGTTTAATGGCCAATAGATATCTTTTGTCTTTTTTTAAATAAAAATGACTATTATTGCTGATTTTGTAAATATATTTAAAAAGTAATTTGTTAGCAGATTGATTGATACTACTTGAGCTGGAGATAATGATTTCAGGGGAGTATTGTATATTGACAATAGCTGTTGTTTTTACATACACAGGTCAATCACTTCTCGTTTACCAGTTGATATTGTATTCATACTTTGACTGATAATAAGTTTTACTAGGGTTCTGACCAGATCTTATCTTTTACCAGTGACTATTATTGTTGATGGTATAAATAGCATTGAAGAAAGTATTTATTTTCCGTTTTTTTCTATTAAACTATCAAATCTACATTGCTTAATGTAACGTCTTGGAAGTTTACCTGGTGTGTGATGTACTTAATAATATATTTTATCAGAGGCCATAATTTATTGTTTATCCACATTAATGATTGTATCTCTGTCCATTGGGTATAGACATACTCATTAAATTAAAATATGATAAACAATTATTGATGATGATTGTTTAAACTGACTACTGTCATGATTACTGAGCCAGTTTGTCAAAATACACACAAAGCTCAGACACAAATGGCCTCAGCGAAGGACGTGAGCTAGCTGCCAACAGGCAAGTTGCTTCGTGAATATTGAGCGCTGATAGACGCTCGTAGTGCTGCTGAGGCGTTTAGCGGATGGGGCCGCTGATGATGTCGGGTTAGGTACAGATTGTTGCAATGTTCAGACCGTCCGTCGCGAACAGGCGACAGAGTATTGTCATCCATAAAACCGCCGCAAAGATGCGACATGCTGAAGACGCAGCTGAATAGGTATTTGTCATCTCCAGCCACTGTCTTATCATGGGCCAGGTTCACACCATTATGGAGCAGGCCAGCTAACAGCCTGCTGTCATTCATGCACAGGTTACCGAATTCTACCATCAAACAGCACACAAATAGAGGTCATTTGCCTTCCATCACCTGTATCGCGCTCATATCGCCGTAGCGATGTCACCCCGTTGCAAGGCACTGAAGCTGGAAGAAGAAAGTTACTTTCCACCGACAGTTCAGATGTTCCATTTTCTTGCGGTTATTGACGCCGTGTACAGGTTCAAAGGAGTGCTGCTCATGGTGGATGCCGTGAAATTCTCATACGCGGCCTCTGCCAGGGATCTGGGAAGGATGCCTGGACGATTTTCTGAAATGGCGACCTCATGCGTTGGCCTCCATCCACCTCAGTGCTCAAGTCTGTTGTTACCGTAGTCACGTCAGCCATATGAATAATCCTTCACCGTGCACTCAGCAGCTGCCATCTGAGGCTCTTAGCATTGTTGTCCCAGCCAGATTTTTGTCACTCAGTGTATACCGTTGGCTATATGCAAATATGCAGTATAACAGCATTCCATGCAAGATCAAAGCAATATAATTCAGCTCATTACTTGTTGGTCATCCACGATTTATATGTCGAAGCACGGGCAAGCCACGCAGGCCTTCGGGTCAGGTGCCATGGATGCTGTCGTGTTCGCTTTAACTGATTGCACAAGATGAATGCAGAAAGAGTAAATCAGTTCATCGGAGATAGATCGACATTAAATTAAATGCCACAAAATATGATAAACAATTAATGATAATTAATAATTATGATAATACTTTGTTAAAATTATGATAGAAATTAGCAATTTACATGCCCTCAGCTTCGGGCAAATATTACAGCAGTTTAAGCGATCGTAAGAACATAGACTGTGTTTGATACGCACAAAGAAACGCGTTATTTGTTGTTACTCGAGTTCCTTTGAAGACAAATTTCAAATGGCCCGCCTGGAGCCCTGGGCAGAGCATATTTTAATGCAGTTGCTGATTCCAAGGGCACGATTTGGACGTGGAAAATGTTTCGCACGTGCTCTACGAGGCCCACGCGGCTGTACGAGCGAAATGCATCGGCCATTCAGGCCAAGGCAGCAGGCACACACAGCCATTGGCCAGGTAGCAGGCTAGCAATATAGTTATACACAAATGTGTTTCGTTGCTTGCCCTTTGTTAATGAACACTGTATAGAATAGGTTGCAGCCTAATAGTAATATTCTTCGGTAATCTTCCCCGATTTCTTTTCTTTTTGCCGGGACAACCATCGCTTCAATGACGTTTCATCAAACCAAAAAACAAAAGCGACTTTCGGCGTTTGGCTTCCAAGCTGATGAGAACAGGGCGTGTGTTCCATCAAGAAATCAGATGTCTTGAAGTTTTTTCCTCCTTCTTGTGTGACGCTGCTTTGTGGCAAGGAGGAAAACTTAAGACATCTTGGGTGTTTTCTTGATGGAACACGCGCTATATTCTCATCGCCTAGGCTAAACGCCAGGGAATCGCTTTTTGTTTAAAAGGTGTTTTTGGTGCTTTTTCTTTTGATGAAACTGGATCGTGAAAACGATGGATGTTGTCCCGAAATATGAACAAAAAGAGAAATCGAGGAAGATTAAAATGGCTCAAAGTTGAATATTATAATTAAAATTTCTTTAACTTAATACCCACGATTATGTTCCTATGCCAATCCAGACGGCCAGATACTATCTTTAATAAAGGAATAAACAACAAACTATACTGCTTTTGATCTTGTGTATGTATATAATTTATATATATATATATATGTGTGTGTGTGTGTGTGTGTGTGTGTGTGTGTGTGTGTGTGTGTGTGTGTGTATATATATATATATGGCCTGAATGGCCGTGCGGTTAACGTTTGGCGCTCGGAAAATACCACAGGTTTCGGGATCGAGTCTCGGCGGTTAGCGGATGTGTGTAGTGGTTCGGAATCCACTTTAAACTGTAGGTCCTGGTCTAATAAGATCGTAGAGTTGCGAGGGCATTGTTACTCGCGTCCAAGGCTTATCTTCACGCGCGCCCACCGGGTCATGCAAAGTGAGTACGTTGTGCAGCGCTTGCCTTTAAGGCATCCAAGACCAAGCTGTCTCATTGTTTGCCAGCTGCATAGAAATATATATAGTAGAGTTGGGCGGGCCCGAGCGGTTTCATTTAAAATTTGTCTTCAAACTCAAGGGCTCCGCTACGGAGACAATGCGAATAACAATATAAATAACGCGTTTCTTTTAATGCGTATATCAAACTTACATGTGAATATGACCTTTTCACTAAAATCGCTTAGAGTTTTTGGTAATACGAATGAAAAAAGATACAAAAAGATTTCAGATAAAAAGAATAATAATAAATTGCCTAAATATATCATACTCTTAACAGAAATATTATCAATAATTATTAATTATCATTAATTGTTTATCGTAATTTTGGTAACATTTTAATTTAATGTCCGATTATATCTCTATTCTCAAAATCGATGGTTTGGTTTGTCGCTCTACGGTCATCTTGGTAACACTTTTGGGCTAAGCAGACCGAGACCTACAGTTTAAAATGGATTCCGAACCACGACAAACATCCATGGCACTGCCGGGATTTCGGAACCCGAAACCTATGGTACCGAGCGCCAGAGCGTTAGCCACTGGCCATTCAGGCCCCTCTCAAAATCGATGAGATGCAATCATTAACAAATGAATAAATGAACAAATTATATTGCTTTGATCTTGCATAGAAGATATATTTACATACACATATTTTAATACACTTATATATTAACGAGCATACACTGGTGACAAAAGTCATGGGATAGCAATATGCAAATTTTCAGATAGTAGCATCGCGTAGAACAGGTATAAATGCGCAGTGCTTTCCGCAGAGCTTTCATTTCTGTTCAAGTTATTCATATGAAGAGGTTTTGACGTGATGATGACCGCACGACGAGAATTAACAGACTTTGAACGCGGAATGTTAGTTGGAGCTAGACGCATGGGTCATGCCATTTCGGAAATCGTTAGGTAATTCAACATTCCCAGATCCACTGTGTCAAGAGTGTGCCGAGAGTATGAAATTTCAGGCATAACATCCCACCATGGACAGCGCAGTGGTCGACCGCCTGCACTTAACGACCGAGACCGGCGACGTCTGCAAAGAGTCGTAAATTTAACAGACAAGCAACACGGCGTCAAATAACCCGCAGAAATCAATGTGGGACGTACAAGGGACTTGTCAGTTAGAACTGTGCGGGAGAAATTTGGCTTTTCTTGGGCTATTCCAGCAGAAGACCGACTCGAGTGCCTTTACTGACAGAACGACATCGCTTGCAGCGACTCTCGTGGGCACGTGAGCATATCGGTTGGGTCCCTAGATGAATGGAAAACCGTGGCCTGGTCCGATGAGTCACGATTTCAGTTGGTATGAGCTGATGGTAGGGTTCAGTGTGGCGCAGACCCCACGAAGCCATGGACCCAAACTGTCAGCAAGGCACTGTTCCAGCTGGTGGTGGCTCCGTAATGGTGTGGGCTGTTTTTCATGTCATGGACTTGGTCCTCTGGTGCGACTGGACCGAACATTGACTGGAAATGCTTATGTTCAGCTACTTGGAGATCACTTGCAGCCATTCATGGACTTCATGTACCCAAACGACGATGGGATTTTTATGGATGACAATGCGCCATGTCACGGGCCACAACTGTTCGCGATTGGTTTGAAGAACATTCTGGACAATTCCAACGAATGATCTGGCCACCTAGATCGCCCGACATGAATCCCATCGAGCATTTATGGGACATCATCGAGAGGTCTGTTCGTGCCCAAATCCTACACCATCAACGCTTTTCACAATTATGGGCGTCTATCGAGACAGCATGGCTCAATATTCCTGCAGAAGACTTCCAACGACTTGTTGAGTCCATGCTACGTCGAGTTTGCTGCACTTCGCCGGGCGAAAGGAGGGCCGACACGATATTAAGAGGTATCCCATGACTTTTGTCACTTCAGTGTATGACACTTAAATAAACAACAATACAACATTTTGTTTCGATAAACTTTATTAGAAAAAAACAGCTCAGAATTAAAGGTTTGAAATTTTAAACTTGTGATAATTAGTCAATTTATTTCGTTTAGATATTATAATTATTAATCATCATCATTAATTGTTTATCATAATTTTAATTTAATGAGAGAGTATGTCCCTATACTTGAAATGGATGAGATACAATCATTAATAAATGAATAAACAATAAATTATATTGAACTTGTATAGAAGATATACAAGTCTATTAAAATATATTAATGAGTACATGCGATACTGCGTTGCTCAGATACAAATATTAAGACATTGTGTAATGTAGATGTGTAATTTTGATGGATTTTATTAGAAAAAAACGGAAGAACAAATTACTTTCTTCAATGTATTTATACCATCAATAATAATAGTCACTTTTATTTAAAAAAGATAAGATCTATTGGTCGAATTTTCTTTAAAACTATTATCAGTTAAAATTTTATGAATACGAAATAGAAATTATCAACTGAAATTATTGAAATGATTTTTTGATGTGTATATGGAAATAAGAAATATAACAGCTATTAATTAATATACAATATATACACAAATCGATTATCGTATCAAGTTAATTATCAATCAATCTTAATAACAAATTACTTTTTAAATATATTTACAAAATCAATAATAATAGTCGATTTTTATTTAAAAAAGATAAGATCTATTGGCCGAATTTTCTTTAAACTGTTTCTCAGTTAAAATTTTATGAATACTAAATAGAAATTATTAACTATAATAAAATGATTTTTGATGTGACTATGGAAATAATAAATACAACAGCAAATAATTAATATAGAATGTATACACAAATAGATTAATTGACAATTTAATCTATTTGTGTAGAATTGCTTTCAAAAGTATAAATATACACCATAAAAGCAAAACAGTTTTTTGACAGAAAGTATTTTTTATTTTACATTTATGTTTTTAATTTCATATCCCTTCTTATTAGGTGGAATGCTAAAATATTTTCTTTTTGTCACCCATAATCATTATATAATTAGAACACAAAGTTCAATGTATATAAGATTGAAATTATGTCATCTTTCTTATTAATAGCAGAGTAAAGAACGAAATAATTCTTATAGTTCCAGATTAGAAAAATATTTGTTTAACATGTTGTTATTCTGTTTGATTTTATATAAAAAACGCAGAAAATAAAATGTTATTTTGTATCAAAATAATGCAAGTAGAGTTGAAAGAGACAGTTCAATTTAAATATTTACTTTTCTGGTTTTATTTGTTCTGAGAAAAATATTTTTTCTGGTGTACAGTGAAGTTTGAAAGAAAAAGAAATGACAACTGTGATCACAGTTACGATTTACTTTATAAATATGCATTTGTGATAAAATGAAAAATGTATTATTTATGTATTTATTGAAATGGAGTTTTTAAGAATTGCAATTTGTTCCTTTCTTAATGTAGAATATTTGTTTTCAGGAATCAAACGTCTTTAAATGACTTGAATTATTTTTGCTGATAATGATTATTTTACTATAAAAAAATATTTTTAAAGTTGATACGGAAAATGAAAAATGAATTATGGAATTTCTAAGAACGAAAATCAGTCTATTTCAGAACTATATTCACTAAAATTATAATGAATTTGTTTTGAAAAAATCCGGCTTTATTATAAATACTATGCACAAAACAAGGAAATCTATATTGCAAAAAAGTTTGACAATTCATAACAAAATGCTGATGCATTATGTAGTATGATTATGATCATATAAGCAATCATCATACTACATTATGTAGTATAAGGATTGTTCATTTGTTTTACTTATATATTATTTTTTTTCTTAATTTTACTACTCACTTTATTTAACTCATCATAGATCAGAGCAACTTACTGTATAATTTTTTTCAGTTTGAACAGAAATTTGATAATTGAAGTTGAATCAAAGGATTCCATATCATTGAAGAGAATCAGCGTGATAAATCTGTTGGCCGGGATGTCCTCTTTTAAACTTGATGGGGGAAAAGAATAGCAACTTTTCAGGTATCACTTCCAGTTGTGCTCGTATTCAACTGTGAGGTCATAATATTTACTACGATGTGACAGATGCCTTCTGATTTAAATCTGCCACTTATCCGTAGTTTAGTTGTGATTACCTCACCTGCTCATGAGAAAACAATATTTGCATTAATTTGATTACAATTACAATCTGCCGAATATCCAGGGTTTAGTGGTGATTAAAAACAATATTTACATTATCATATACATAACTGGCTAACAATTACAATCTGCCTCTTCTCGTGGTTTAGTGGTGATTAATTCATCTGTTCATTAGAAAACAATACTTGCATTATCATATACATAACTGCAATCTGCCGCTTAGGTTTAGTGGTGATAGTTTTCTAATGAACAGATGGTAATTAAACCACGGCCAATGTTTGCATTATCATACACATAGCTCGCTTACAGTTACAATCTGCCACTTATCTCTGGTTTAATGATGAGCACGTCATCTGTTCATTAGAAGACAATGCTTACATTATTAATTCCCATAACTCTTACAATTTCAGTCAGTCGCTTATCCCGGATTTAACTGTGATTAAAAACGATATTTATATTATCATACACATAACTAAACAATTACAACGCTTATGACTGGTTTAGTGGCGATTACCTCATCTGTTCATTAAAAACAATATTTACATTACCATACAGTTATATAAGATTACAGTTATTAAGAAATTACCATTCATTTAGAAAATGTTTTCGAATTCAATTTAAAATAACTGGAAAATATGCTGATTGCTAATACAACTATTTCCATAGTTAATTTTTGACAACTCTGTAAAGTTTACTCTGTGTGTACTTCCTGTTACGAAAAGAAGAAGAAAAAAGAGAAAAAGAACGGTTTTTTTGTGTGCAATTTTAGGTCTTGTGGTAAATTGATTGTTAAGATTTCACGGTCATTTAGAGGAAAATTTATTCCTCAAAAAACCTTCCTTATACTTCCGGTCTTATTCAAATTGGAGGTTCAGTTACTACCATCCGAAGCCACAGATGATTCACTTGATCATTATCATTCAAAAAACGGGTAAGCAAAAGCAAAAAGCAAAATAAAGTTCCTCTTCGAGTAAAAAAAAGATAAAAAAATACTCCATTATCAACAGAAATATTCTGATATTCCTATCTGGCCGATCAGTCCTTGCCCATAAGCCCTCATTAATGGATCTTGGCCAAGATTGTTAGTCGAGATAGCCCAGGCTCTTTCCAGTCAAAAATCTCCAAGTGGCACTGGACCGAACCTTCCACTAAAGGGTTTGGTGAGTAATTACAGACCTTAAAGACGTCTGTTATCGGGGCAACATGTCTCTATACCAAATCTCGCAGAAGAAGTGTTGTTTGTGGCCAACAAAACTGGTTCTATTACACGCCTATTTTTAAGGGGTTTGGCCACGGGAGATCTTTTGGTGGACAGCAAAGAACAATGGGACATGGCTTGACGTTTGGTATTCTTGGGAGGCTACAGGGGTTGGTGGAATGGTATTTGTGTTCCTTTATGACTAGGTGAAGCCCAGAAATAGAGATAGTTATTCAAGACCAAAAGTTGATACTAAGAATATAGTTATTAAAAGCTCAGGGTGATAAAGAAAATTGTTGAGCCTGGGTGATACAGGTAGCATTGAAAAATCTAAATGTCAGTTGGTACTTGGGGATTGTGGGATGTGGCGTTAATTTTATTTATTATGTAATTATACATCTTGGAAATTTTAAAGTTGAATTGTTGCATCTTTAGTTATTATTGAGAGATGAATAGAAACCAAGAAAGATTTTTGATAACAATATTACTTATGATGATATTAATAAACCTTTAGATATAAAATACAATGTTTTATAAAATTTTAATATATAAGTATAATTTCTATTACTGTACTAAACTATACTATACATTATTAAAAACTTAATAAATAAAGTTTAATAAATTAAATTTATTATTTTTCAATAATGTATAAGTATAGTTTCTCAAAATATAAGTAGTTTCTCAAACTATGATATATAAGTACAGTTTCTCAAATTATAATACATTTTAAATTTGTTAATTTTAAGATGTTTTCAAAAGTGTTTTCAATAATAAATTGTAAAACGGTATTTTAGCATAATAATAAGTTATCGAAAAACAACAGTTTCTCTAGCTGTAATATATAAGTACAGTTTCTCAAATTATAATACATTTTAAATTTGTTAATTTTAAGATGTTTTCAAAAGTGTTTTCAATAATAAATTGTAAACGGTATTTTAGCATAATAATAAGTTATCGAAAACAACAGTTTCTCTAGCTGTAATATATAAGTACAGTTTCTCAAATTATAATACATTTTAAATTTGTTAATTTTAAGATGTTTTCAAAAGTGTTTTCAATAATAAATTGTAAACGGTATTTTAGCATAATAAGTTATCGAAAACAACAGTTTCTCTAGCTGTAATATATAAGTACAGTTTCTCAAATTATAATACATTTTAAATTTGTTAATTTTAAGATGTTTTCAAAAGTGTTTTCAATAATAAATTGTAAACGGTATTTTAGCATAATAAGTTATCGAAAACAACAGTTTCTTAGCTGTAATATATAAGTACAGTTTCTCAAATTATAATACATTTTAAATTTGTTAATTTTAAGATGTTTTCAAAAGTGTTTTCAATAATAAATTGTAAACGGTATTTTAGCATAATAATAAGTTATCGAAAACAACAGTTTCTCTAGCTGTAATATATAATACAGTTTCTCAAATTATAATACATTTTAAATTATAATACATTTTAAATTTGTTAATTTTAAGATGTTTTCAAAAGTGTTTTCAATAATAAATTGTAAACGGTATTTTAGCATAATAATAAGTTATCGAAAACAACAGTTTCTCTAGCTGTAATATATAAGTACAGTTTCTCAAATTATAATACATTTTAAATTTGTTAATTTTAAGATGTTTTCAAAAGTGTTTTCAATAATAAATTGTAAACGGTATTTTAGCATAATAATAAGTTATCGAAAACAACAGTTTCTCTAGCTGTAATATATAAGTACAGTTTCTCAAATTATAATACATTTTAAATTTGTTAATTTTAAGATGTTTTCAAAAGTGTTTTCAATAATAAATTGTAAACGGTATTTTAGCATAATAATAAGTTATCGAAAACAACAGTTTCTCTAGCTGTAATATATAAGTACAGTTTCTCAAATTATAATACATTTTAAATTATAATACATTTTAAATTTGTTAATTTTAAGATGTTTTCAAAAGTGTTTTCAATAATAAATTGTAAACGGTATTTTAGCATAATAATAAGTTATCGAAAACAACAGTTTCTCTAGCTGTAATATATAAGTACAGTTTCTCAAATTATAATACATTTTAAATTATAATACATTTTAAATTTGTTAATTTTAAGATGTTTTCAAAAGTGTTTTCAATAATAAATTGTAAACGGTATTTTAGCATAATAATAAGTTATCGAAAACAACAGTTTCTCTAGCTGTAATATATAAGTACAGTTTCTCAAATTATAATACATTTAAATTTGTTAATTTTAAGATGTTTTCAAAAGTGTTTTCAATAATAAATTGTAAACGGTATTTTAGCATAATAATAAGTTATCGAAAAACAACAGTTTCTCTAGCTGTAATATATAAGTACAGTTTCTCAAATTATAATACATTTTAAATTTGTTAATTTTAAGATGTTTTCAAAAGTGTTTTCAATAATAAATTGTAAACGGTATTTTAGCATAATAAGTTATCGAAAAACAACAGTTTCTCTAGCTGTAATATATAAGTACAGTTTCTCAAATTATAATACATTTTAAATTTGTTAATTTTAAGATGTTTTCAAAAGTGTTTTCAATAATAAATTGTAAACGGTATTTTAGCATAATAATAAGTTATCGAAAACAACAGTTTCTCTAGCTGTAATATATAAGTACAGTTTCTCAAATTATAATACATTTTAAATTTGTTAATTTTAAGATGTTTTCAAAAGTGTTTTCAATAATAAATTGTAAACGGTATTTTAGCATAATAATAAGTTATCGAAAACAACAGTTTCTCTAGCTGTAATATATAAGTACAGTTTCTCAAATTGTAATATATTTTAGACTGAAGTTTATTTCAGATCCTCAGTTTCTCAAATGATAATATATTTTAATTTTAAGAGGTTTTCAAAATTATTATCAGATTAAAAATTTTCTACATTAAGGAATTAATGAACTAAATGAATTAATTTTTGACACTTCACCTAGTAAAATCCCAAGTAAAAGTTAATATTATAGCTATAACATAAAGGAAAAAAATAAATTTAAAGTTATGTTGCTTTTCAATCAAAAATCAAGAACTACAAAAAAAAAAAAAAAAATATTTAAAATTCATTATTTACAAATAAAAGAAATACAGTGGCCAGTTAAATGAAAAATATAAATGTTTCAGAAAGAGTTTTAAATTTTTGTCTAGTAAATTGGCAAAAATTTGAAGCTCATGATTTCGAATTGTTGTGTGTAGTGTAAGATATGCCTAGTAAGATTAGAGAGAAACAAACGCTACCACAGTAACAAAATAAGTAATCTTGGAGTGCAAAAAAAACAACACAAAAACAGCAATCTGTTAAATATATTCACAGCAAAAAATGCAAAAACCATTTGAAGTTAATAGTCGATTGGAACTGCAATATGAGGATGCAAAATTAGCACAGCAGCAAGTATGAATGCAGTAAAAATTTAAAAAGGTGTGACATCTATGAAAGACTCTCCTCGCCCTATATAAAAACGTCGTGACGCCGGAGAGTTGCTGTTAAGGCAACGAGAGATGCACCGATAGGTACATGAATTACACAACCAACAAAATCTTTTCTCAAGAAATGAGAATGTAACCGTGCTATCTCCTACACTCTTGCAAAAGCGCCTCAGTCAAGTGCAAAGTCTCTCATTCCGAGAAGAAATATATTTAGCCCATCCCGGCATATTAGTTGGCCTACAGACTCACCCCCCGGAGAGGAAGTATATATTCAAACTCACCCTGCCCGTATCTGATTTTCGGGTTTTCGGCTTAGAAGTGGAATCCTTCCACGAATCTAAAAACGTCTTTGACGTTTAGACATTTAGATTATGTCTAAATGTCTTTAAATGTTAAATATTGCTTGTGTCTAATTGTATGTGTGGGAATAAACTGATGAGTTTTCTAAGCTGGGCCTCAAGTCTCTCAATCCAGCTACAATCTGGTTGCCCAATCTGCACACCACAAGCTTAAATAAATTATTTCTAAAAAACAAAGGTTTTCATTTGATAGACCCGTGTATTAAATTATTGAATATAAAAATACAAGCATTCTTTTTAAATGATGCGAAAATGCGAAGTAATCAATACTATATAGTTTCATGGCTGCAAATACTGGCCACGTTCTAGGATTCTCAATTTAATTTTGTAAAATCTCAACATTAGATGATTTCAATAATTTAAAAATTCATTAACAATTTTTATCGATGTTGTTTGTTTGTCAAGAAATGTTTTTATCGATAAATTCAGCTAGTATTTTAATTTAATTTCGTTAATGTATCTTATATTGTTAGTTTAATATATATATATATATATATATATATATAAATTTTGGAAGTAATTTGCATTTTTTACGGAATGATTTATTTACGAGGATTTTAAATTTTCTGCAATAGCATTATAATATGAAATCCATATGACAAACACTAACAAACGGCATGTTTTCCATATTATAGACAGGTATTGCAAGATTTAATAAATAAGGCTAATGGTAATAAATAATAAATAATTTAGATTTTTCATTTTTTATTTTATAAATTACTTCTAAAAACATAAAGGTTTTTCATTTGATGGACCTTTGTATTTAAATTACTGAATATGAAATACAAATATTATTTTCAAATGATACGAAAAGGCAAAGGAATCGATACTATATAGTTTCATGACTGCAAATACTGGTTAACATTTAGGCTTCTCCAATTATTTTTGTAAAATCTCAACATTAGATGATTTCAATAATTTAAAAATACATTAACAATTTGGAGTCTGAGGGCCGAGTGGTTCTAGGTAAAATAGGTTTCGAGTTCGATTCCCGGCGGTTCCATGGATGCCTGTAGTGGTTCGGAATCCGGTATGGGGTAGCGATGCTATGGACGCGAGTAAATCTTCAGGCTACACGTGCCCCCTGGGTAATGCTAAATGAGCAACAGCAGTGCAGCAATTGCTTATGGCAAAAAGATTAATTGTCTTTGTATTGCCAGCTGCATTAGAATAACAACATTAAAAAATTTTTTAAGCAAAACTGTTTTACCGATAAATTTAGCTAATATTTTAATATAATCTCATTAATATATTTTATATTCTTAGTTTATATACATAAAAATTTTTAGAAATAGTTTATTTATTTTTAGGTGTTGATTTATTTATGAGGATATTAAATTTTCTGCAATAGCATTATAATATGAAATCATCATAAGTTAAACTACATGTATTCCCATATTATAGACAGGCATTGCAAAAATTTAATAATGATAAAGGTAATAAATAACGCTAATTAATTTAAATTTGGCGAAAATTTTAATTGAGAGATAATTCATTCCAAATTTTAAACGTTCCTTTAAAAACTGAAAACGATATCATGAAAAGGCAATAAACTTAATCATAAAACCCTCTGTTAAAAGCTAATCTAGCTAGAAACAATTGTATATCCAAACCAAGAAATAAACAAAAATAAAAACACACAAATCGATCATTTGAGTGTTGAAACGCAGTTCTTAATTAAACTCTTATTAATATGCTGCTCGAAAAACATCGTTCCATTTTTAGGACAAATGATAAAAGAGTCGTGTAAACAGTAGCACTAAATTAATTTTAATTATAGTTCCGTTTATCGTTTCATGTAATGGCCAATTATGATTTCTTTTTTTCTTTAAAAAATGACCAGCAAAGATATGAAATGGTTTCAACCTTCAAGGTATAAAAGGTATTGCGGTTTACGAGGGTTATCCATGCAAGATAATGGCAAAAACCTTGAAGTTTATGTATCAAGTGAATTTAATGGTACATATAAAATGCAGGAGAGGTATTTGTTAAAATAAACAATCATCTTTTAAAGTTATTAAGTGTAACATAACAGTGAATCGGAAAAAATATGAAAAGGAAAAAAAGGTTAAAGATGGAATGCAATAATAATGTGGGTGTAACCTTTCACAAATTGTTCTCCATTAATATAATGCTAATGCTTTTTTTAATACAGAAGTCTGCAAATAAGGTCAGATTAGCATTTATTTTATATTCTTTGCAAAATTAAAATAATGACAATGTACCTAAAATTGATAATTGTTTTAAAGAAATGTTTTTTTTTTTAAATATGCATTATTTTGCAATAGCAAATGCATATGAAGCACGAGTATTATTGTTGGCGGAGCAATTTAGTTTACCTTTTAAATCTGTTAACAAACAGCTTTAGGTTAACTTTTTACTCTGTTAATAAGTTTATTTAGGCTTAACTCCGCTTAATATTTTATTGTTAATTAGAACAATGTCATGTTTCATACACATATAAGGACATTTTTTCAATAAGCTCTTCACATATGTTTATAAGTTAATTAAAGGCAAGAGACCAAAACATTACGAAAAGTGCTAATTGTAACTAAAAGGCAAATTAATAAAAAGCACTAATTATAGGTAAAAAATCTATAAGATACATTTAGGCCTAACTTTTTAATGTGTTAAGTTCAATTAACCTTCACTCAACATCTTATTGTTTATAATAATATCCTGAAAAAAAAAAGTGCGACAAAAAGTGTTAATTAAAGACAAGATAAAACAATGCTATGAAAAGTGCTAATTAAATAATTGATCGAAAAATATGATAAATATTAATAAAAGGTGAAGGGTCTGAAAGTAACATGAAATAATAATTATAATAATTACGACGAATTCACATAATTCAACATAAAACGGATTCTTACTATGCGATTGATGATTAGTAAAACATTCCTCATATGATTTCTACTTGGATTATTAATGTTCATGTCATTTCCACAATATTGCTTTACAATAATCTGGTGGTAGAAGTGGACGATAAATGGATGATTAGTGGACGAAACCCTTAAAAATATTAAATTAAGAAGAAATTTTAAAGGCTGGCATGCTATTATGGATAATTTTTCTTTTATTATTTGAGCGTGTATGCCATGCAAAATATGCGTCTGAAAGGTGGACTCTAAATTCATTTCGCACGTAAAATATTAATTATTAGGAGATTTTTATTGGTATCGATTTTTTTTATTCAAAACTCAAATAGCCTAAAAGTTACGGAAATATATTATTATTGAAATTGTTTTTTAAATAATATTTTTCTTGAGATAGAGAGAGGGTTAATTTTTAGTTTTGAACAATGTCAGATGAAAAAAATGTTTATAGTTAAATCGATAAACATATCTTTAGATATAAAATGAAAATATACATCTTTGTATATCTCTTGAACTAAAAATAAGAATTTCTAGGGATTTCAATGCTTAAATCATGATTAATAATGAAGAAAAAAAGAAACACGTGGATTACTATAATTTAAAAAAGCATACTATATTTTTTCCTACAAGTTTTGGCGTCTACAGTAAGGATGAGGATGATGCTAAATTTTTACGCCAAAATTCCTTTTCATTCGATTTAAGGTGATGGGGGGAGATTCCCCTTTCTTCAGAAGCTTATCATGGAAAAAGTTCGACGCTATTTTAGAGTAAACAATGAAATAACGTTAAAGTTCCGAAGAAGTTAACTCCCTTGCACTACACAGCCCATGTTGGACTATGGCAGTTTGTTTGCTGGCAGATTTAGGAAACAGGAGATGTTTTCTTTTAGGGGTAGCATTATCAGCCCTATGCCCAACAATCATATTAGACCGGAACCTACGATTTAAAGTAGATTCCGAACCACTCAAATATTCATGGCACTACCGGGACTCAAACCGAAACAGCGAGCGCTAGAGCTCTAGTCACTCGCCCATCAGGCCCTACCAAAGTAGAACTATATCAAAACCGTTTTACATTCGTAAGATCTTACTTAATATGATTTAATTATACAATTCTATTTTCAACTAGCAGGCATTGTAAGCAGTAGTTATTCATAGAAATCAAAAATAAATGATAATTCAAATTGAAAATGGCCAGAGATAGAATATAAAATCACATCTAATTAAAAAAAATGTTTAATTTACACAGTGAAGAACGATTTGATATATTTTACGTATAACATGTTCATTTTAAACATTATTACTCCTTAAACATTTTGATCTAAATTTATTCTAATATCCTTTGAAATAATAAAAAATAATTATAAATATGTGATTCAATTGATTCAAAACATTCAGTTTTAGAAATGTGGATCGTCCATTGTAATTTATGAAGCTCGAATAATTAATAATTAATCGTAAAGGTGTGAGGAAAAAAGGAGTATTAATAATTTTCCAATTAACTTCCAATTTCTATAAAGATGATTTATTTTTCCAATTATCTTAAATGATAACAATGGCCAGAGTGGCTTGAGAAACAGAGTTGTGTATCCAAACTTGGTTCTTGAGGTCAAGGTCCATTAAGTGATATAAGCCTGAATGTCTATGGTGGTTTGCTTTGTCCTCTATGATCATTTTGTACACACTGTAAGCTAATTAGACCGAGACCTACTATTTAAAGTTGATTCCAAGCCATTCACAAACATCCATGCCTCCCGCCAGAATTCGAACCCTTTCGTACCAAGAGCCAGAGGACAATTAATTACCATTAGGACGCTTGTATATGGTGGTGATAGTGGGGTTAAATCTATACGTCAGAAAACTCCATCGGGCTTTGTTTTAATTTTTGCACACTTTGGGCTAATTAGATACACGTACAGTTTAATGTGGATTGAGAACCATTAAGATACATACACACTACCACCAGGATTTGAACCCTTTGATACCAAGGGCAGAGGCGTTGTATAGGCCATCAGGGCCTCCTTCCATCGGGTTTGAAGAGGTGAGTGGAAGGTGCGTGAGACTTTTAAATGCTGTCTGTGGAGTTTGTTCATTTGTGTTTGCGATATCATATATAAATATTAACCTAACAAAGTTGTGGTCTTATTAAAAATATTTAATGGATTGATGGTTTGGTTTGTACTTCTATAGTCCTCTATGCTTTGGTAAAACTGCGTTGAAACAAAATGATTACATATCATAAATATTTACGGAAATCTATTTTGTTGGAGACTAACAATTAAAAAAATGTAATTAATCTATATTTTTTAACTCATTTTTAATAATAATTTGATCCATTATACTATTTTACTTTGTGGGCTTCTATCGCACACTATGAACGGCAAACCAACGAACGATGAACAGCGGACATTGACTTCGAAGAGCACTATTAGGAGTAATTACCCCATTGACGGTTTGGTTTGTAGCTCTACGGTCATTTTATGCATACGAGGGCTAATTAGAGAGGGACCTACATTTCACGTGGATTCCGACCCACTAACAAACATTCATGCCACCGCCAGGATTCAAACCTGAAGCTTATGGTACCAAGGGCCAGAGCGCTAGCCAATTAACCAATAGTCCGTAGTGGATTTATGAGACGGTACATTGCATTAAGAAATTTTTGAATGTAACATTGAGAATATATCATTTAATATGTTCTTTGATTTTTGATATTGAAAACATGATGCATTTTATTTTGATGCATCGGTATTTAATATATTTTCTATTCTATTTACGATTTTAACATACTATATATCCAGTAACTATTCATTACTTTATTACAAAGGAATGCGAGACAGCCCCTTTTGCACGCTATATTACTCATGTAACATTTAGCCAGAAGCCATGACAACTACGCAGTATTTTATATAAAACAACACTCATAATATATCGCTGCCTTTACCTTTGGGCAAAAAGATGAGCGTCCCTAATAATTGCCGCTCATTCGTCATTATTATAAAGAACTGTAACTGAAAAAAAATAATTGCGACTTTCGCCTAACACAAAATACAAACATAACTCATTTATAGATACTGTGACACCACCATCAGATACCAAAACCATGTTTCTGGTACACCTAAATGAAATGGTAGGTAAGAAATTTTTATCTGCTAAAATTTTGACAAGATTTAGCAGCGTGTGATAAATGTAGCACATTAAACAACGCCATGCTTACACCTTTTCCTCTCCGGTGGTCTGTAATTTGCCAGTTATTTTTCTTGTAATTATCAGAAATCGAATTAAAGAAATCAGAATTGAAATCAAAATAATAATAAAAAAACATGGTTTTATTTGCTTAACTTCCTGAGCTCTGGGTGGAATTGGAAAGTTATTGGATCAATCTCGCTGGAGGTCAACATCTAGAATCGTGATTGGCCGAGATGGTTTTAATTATCTCCGTTGCCACAGCGCGAGTGCTTAAAGTAAGGACTTAAATAAAGAAAAAGAAAAGTGCGGAGGTAGATGCAGATTGATTTAATAGTGTTGTGGTACAGCCTCTGAGATTTATAGCACTGACCCACCAAAAATGCGACAACGTTCTAGTTTTAGTAGACTAATTTTTTCAACCTTGCCATGAAAAAGCATGGCTAATTACGCAGCAAATTTATGGGATTCGAATCAAATATTAAGAATTTTAGAACCTTGGCAAGTTATTACATTTGCAATATATTTTACTGCGGTAATTCAAAGAGTTAAAATGATCAATAAGCAATAAACTCAATCGCTTTAAAGATATTTTCATTGAAAAATAAATGATATTTAATAGTTTGTTTTCATTTTTGTGATGAACAAAATCAAAATGGTAATGAATCAAAATTAATTTTTGAATCATTTGATCCGATTATGAATAAAACGCATTCTATAATTGAGTTATTAACCTTGTGGTTAACAATATTTTTGTAAAAATACAATTTATACAACTTTAATTGTCTATGTGATTAATGAACAAAATTTCATACAACAACAAATGACGAATCCAATTAAATAATCAATTACATTTATTAAGATTACAAAATGGATAAAATAAAAAGAATATTGAACTAGTTCCGACATAGGAATTCTAATTTTTTCTGTTCATACAAACCATTTCAAAGATTATAATTCTTACAAATCATAAAATAATATAACATTGATTTGAAGCATTATACACAGCGATCTGAAGTATTATAAACAGCAGTTTGAAGTATTTTTGTATAGTAATTATGCAAAACGATTTGAAATATTTTATATAGCAATTATAAATAACGATTTGAAGCATTTTATATAGCAATTATACATAGCGATCTGCAGTAGTTTGCATAGCAATTATACATAGCGATTTGAAGTAGTTTGCATAGTAATTATACATAGCGATCTGAAGAATTATACATAACGCTTTGAAGTATTTTGTACAGCAATTATACATAGCGATTTGAAATAGTTTGCACAGTAATTATACAGCGATTTGAAATAGTTTGCATAGTAATTATACATGGCGGTCTGAAGTAGTTTGCATAGTAATTATACATAGCGATTTGGAGAGTTTGCATAGCAATTATACACAGCGACCTGAAGTAGTTTGCATAAGTAGTAATTATACATAGCGATTTGGAGAGTTTGCATAGCAATTATACATAGCGATTTGAAGTAGTTTGCATAGTAATTATACATAGCGATCTGAAGAATTATACATAACGCTTTGAAGTATTTTGTACAGCAATTATACATAGCGATTTGAAATAGTTTGCATAGAAATTATACATAGCGATCTGAAGTAGTTTGCATAGCAATTATACATAGCGATTTGAAGTAGTTTGGATAGCAATTATACACAGCGACCTGAAGTAGTTTGCATAGTAATTATACATAGCGATTTGGAGAGTTTGCATAGCAATTATACACAGCGACCTGAAGTAGTTTGCATAGTAATTATACATAGCGATTTGAAGTAGTTTGCATAGTAATTATATATAGCGATCTGAAGAATTATACATAACGCTTTGAAGTATTTTGTACAGCAATTATACATAGCGATTTGAAATAGTTTGCATAGTAATTATACATAGCGATCTGAAGTAGTTTGCATAGCAATTATACATAGCGATTTGAAGTAGTTTGGATAGCAATTATACACAGCGACCTGAAGTAGTTTTGCATAGTAATTATACATAGCGATTTGGAGAGTTTGCATAGCAATTACACATAGCGATTTGGAGAGTTTGCATAGCAATTACACATAGCGATCTGAAGTAGTTTGCATAGCAATTATACATAGCGATTTGAAGTAGTTTGCATAGTAATTATACATAGCGATCTGAAGAATTATACATAACGCTTTGAAGTATTTTTGTACAGCAATTATACATATGATTTAAAATAGTTTGCATAGTAATTATACATAGCGATTTGAAGTAGTTTGCATAGTAATTATGGCGGTCTAAAGAATTATACATAACGATTTGAAGTATTTTGTATAGCAATTTTGCATAGCTATCTGTAGAATTATACATAATATAATTATACAAAAATGCGACAACGTTCTAGTTTTTAGTAGACTAATTTTTTCAACCTTGCCATGAAAAAGCATGGCTAATTACGCAGCAAATTTATGGGATTCGAATCAAATATTAAGAATTTTAGAACCTTGGCAAGTTATTATATTTGAAATATATTTTACTGTGGTAATTCAAAAAGATTTAAATGATCAATAAGCAATAAACTCAATCGCTTTAAAAGATATTTTAATTGAAAAATAAATGGTTTCCAATGATGGTTAATGGTTTGTTTTCATTCTTGTGATGAACAAAACCAAAGAGGGCAATGAATCAAAATTAATTTTTGAATCATTGAATCCGATTATGAATGATACGAGTCTAATAAATAAGCTATTAACCTTGCGGTTAACAATATTTATGTAAAATACAATTTATATAATTTTAATTGTCTATATGATTAATGCATAAAATTTCATAAAACAATAAATGACGAATCCAATTAAATAATAAACGTCAATAAATCAATCACATTTATCAAGAACCCGAACTGGCTGAAATAAAAGAATGTTGAACTAGTTTCAATATATCTAAAAATATTTTTATGAGTTATTTATTTAAAATAAAGTGTTATTATTTTTCAACATTATTATTCTCTTCGATTTTATTTATTCATCATACTGATATTTATAATTATAAAAAATTAAATTTTTTTGACAAAAAAAATAATAAATTTAATGTCTAATGGTTTGGGTTTGGTTTGGTTTTTTGAATTGGTTTGGTTTGTCGCTCTACGGTCATCTTGTGCACACGAGGGCTAAACAGACCGGGAGTTACGGCTTAAAGGGAATTGCGAATCACTACAAACATCCATGTGGCACCGCCGTGACTCGAACCCGAAACCTGTGGTACCAAGTGCTAGAGCGCTAGCCACTCGACCATCAGGTCCCTTAATCTCTAATGAGACAATATGGTTAATCGCATTTGGTGTCAAGAAATCAAGCCTGGAAAATTCTCACCAAACCAGTTCCGATATCAATCTTTATACACACTATTACAATTGCCAAAATGTTTTTCATCTTTGAAATGCAGTGGCTGCAAGGCACGTCTGTAGTTAATTCGAACTTAGACCCTTTTGAATGTTGCGTGCATCAAACTTTAGGAAATGAGTTAAAAAAACAATTTTCTTTGCCGGGATTTTAATGGTGATTCATGTTAAACATATTATCACTATCCAATAATTTAAAATTTTAATTGTCTCGCCTCTAAAAATGAATGATTTCCAATTCTATATACTCTTAGAAATATTTAAAGAGAATTTGGAAACTTAAGTTTTTTATAAATTAACTTATTCTCCTCTACACAGCGATCTGAATTATTATACATAGCTACCTGAAGTATTTTTGTATAGCAATTATATACATAGGGATCTGAAGTAATATACATAGTGACCTGAAATATTGTGTATAACAATTATACGTAGCGATCTGAAGTAATATATAGTACATAGTGACCTGAAATATTTTGTTCAGATATTTTACATAGCGATCTGAAGTAATATGCATAGCGACCTGAAGTATTTTATATAGCAATTATACACAGCGACCTGAAGTATTTTTATAATTATACACGGCGATCTGAAGTATTTTGTATAATTATACACAGTGATCTGAAGTATTATGTAGAAACCCGAAGTATTTTTATAGCAATTATGCATACCGATCTGAAATTGTATACATAATGACCTGAAGTATTTTATATAGCAACTATTCATATCAATTATACACAGCGATCTGAAATAATGTACATAGTAACCTGAAGTATTTTGTATAGCAATTATCTATTCAACAATTTTAATCAGAAATATTCTGGTTCCACATTCAAAGAGTTCTATTGGTTTTCCACATTCAAAAGCATAGCGAAAATCGAAATTATTTTCTTGCCAAATCAATAGAACCTTAATAACTTCTTCATAAATTAAGTACATATTTTCCTCTACAGGTCAACACTCATTTTTTTCTATCAGAAATATTCAGAAAAAGAAATAAAAATCTTAACTATATTTACTATACAAATTAACTATTCATTTCCATCTCCTAGTTGACACATCTTATTAGGCAGATACATTAAGATCAAAATACAAGTTAACATTCAGGTACTTCCAACCCCACCTTTCAAAACTTGAACTGGCACGATCAATCATTTGGACAAAACTAAATCAAAACTTTCCAGTTCCGCAAGAAGACAAGCCAGAAGTTATGACCAGTAGCCACAAATTTACGACCACTTTACATATTAACACTATTTTCCTCTATTGAAAGATCGCCTCGCGTGTTGCCACCAACCTTATAAATCATACCATTTGCCACTAATCCTCTCCTCATGCTTTGTTGCAACAAAGGAATCGCAGGTTGTGGGCACTGCAAACAAGTTCCCTCTCAATCACTTCCAAACAACAACAATATGCAGTTGGGGCAATTGCTTTTTCGTGTCCACGGAGTTTGGGAATCCTCCTAAATTATTTCTAATTACTTAGAATGTAATTAAGAAAACCTTTGGAACAAAAATGGGGGGGAGGGTCAATGAGTTCAAGTGGGAGGGTTGACTCATCCATTATAGGATGAGAATGTATTTCCTGGATTTCGATTTATCACTAGTTTGCGGACTGGGCAGTAGAAATTTGGAAAAATTTGCTTGTTTTCCCACGACAATTTTTTGTTTGGAGTGAACTAATTAATGGGAAATCTGATTGGGAATTTGATCGTTATCGATTTATGAAAGCCATTTGAACGATTTTAATCTTTAATAACCATATAGGTATTATATATAGTGATCTGAAGTAATATATTCAACGATTTGAAGTATTTATATAGAAGTTACACCTAGTGATTTGAGGTATTTTGTATAGAAATTACACATAGCAATTTTAACTATTTGGTATAAAAATTACACAGCTATTTGTAGTATTTTGTAAAAATTTTTGCTATTTGTAGTATTTTGTATAGAAATTTTTGCTATTTGTAGTATTTTGTATAGAAATTTTGCTATTTGTAGTATTTGTATAGAAATTTTGCTATTTGTAGTATTTTGTATATAAATTTTGTCGCCTCGCGTGTTGCCACCAACCTTATAAATCATATCATTTGCCACTAATCCTCTCCTCATGCTTTGTTGCAGCAAAGGAATCGCAGGTTGTGGGCACTGCAAACAAGTTCCCTCTCAATCACTTCCAAACAACAACAGCAATAAGTAGTAGGGGCAATTGCTTTTCGTGTTCGGGGAGTTTGGGAATCCTCCTAAATTATTTTTAATTACTACCTGTAAGAAGAATTGGGAAGGAATTCAATTAAGAAACTCTTTTTGGAACAAAAAGGAGGTTAGGTCAATGAGTTCAAGTGGAAGGGCTGACTCATCCATTATTGGATGGAAATGGATTTCCTGATTTGGATTTATTACTCGTTTGTCGATTGAACAGTAGAAATTTGGAAAAAGTTGTTACTTTTCTATATGGCAAATTTTTACTTAGAGTGAATTAAATAGTGGGAAATCTAATTGGGAATGGTATTCGAAATGGGAATTTAAATTGTTGTCGATTTATTAAAACCATTTCGAAGATTTTAATTCTTGAAAATCATATGAAGTATTATAACATTATCTGAAATATTATGCATAGAGATTTGAAATATTACACTCAACAATCTGAAGAATTTTTGTATAACAATTATTCCCAGCTATCTGTGCATAAACAATTTGAAATATTTTGTATAGCAATTATACCTAGATATCTGTACGTAACGATAAGTATTTTGTATAGCAATTATACATAATGATCTAAAATATTATACACAGCGATTTGAAATACTTTTGTACATAACACCAAAATCCCTAAAATAACTATTTTTTCAGGATCGATAATGCTTTAAAAATTCTCGTAACTTAAAATCTAAATAATTTAAATTTAAACAATGATAAAAAATAATGATTTACAAAACAAAAACAGTTATTTGGCACAAAATAAACAGGTACAGGATAAAAATCCTTAAGATAACCCCTTTTCAGGTATTTGGTACAAAATAAAACAGCAGAAAAATCCCTAAAAAAAATACAAAAAATAAAACAGCTAGAAAAATCCCTTTTTTCAGGTATTTGGTACAAAAAATAAAACAGCTACAAAAATACCTAAAATAGCCATTTTTTTCAGGTATTTGGTACAAAAATAAAACAGCTACAAAAATACCTAAAATAACCCTTTTTCAGGTATTTGGTACAAAAATAAAACAGCTAGAAAAATCCCTAAAATAACTTTTTTCAGGTATTTGGTATAAAATAAAGTAGCTAGAAAACCCTAAAATAACCCTTTTTCAAGTATTTGGTACAAAATAAAAACAGCTACAAAAATACCTAAAATAACCCTTTTCAGGTATTTGGTACAAAATAAAAACAGCTAGAAAAATCCCTAAAATAACCCTTTTTCAGGTATTTGGTACAACATAAAACAGCTAGAAAAATCCCTAAAATTTCTATTTTTCAGGTCATTTGGTACAAAATAAAACAGCTACAAAAATACCTAAAATAACCCTTTTTCAGGTATTTGTACAACATAAAAACAGCTAAAAATCCCTAAAATTTCCATTTTTTCAGTCATTTGGTACAAAATAAAACAGGTGCAAAATAACCATTTGTCAGGGTCGATTATGTTTTAAAATCCCTTGTAATTTAAAATCTAAATAATTTAAATTGAAACAAAAATATTTCTACAATAATAACTTCAAAACATAATAGAAGAATTTTTTTTATTTAAATCACTTATTAATAACAAATAAATCAATGACGTTTACTAAATTAAAAAGATAATAAAAAGCCAATTAAGAAAAATTAAAAATTCCCTAACCAACGATTAAAAATAATGACTTAAAAAAACAGGTATTTGATCAACAAGAATATCCTATTGTTGCAATAATTTTCGATAATTCTTTTTCAATTATTTGCAATGAAGTCTCACGAATACAACAAGAAAATAATCTCTGTTCCTTTTTTTCAATTAAACAGAAAAAGAATTTTAATTACAGCTCCTACAAACAATCTTTTCTAATGAGGGCAAACCTTTGAATAAATAATTATTATCGAAAGGCCTTTTGATTCACGGAAAATCTTGTTATAAGGATTTTTAATGATGTAGAAACACGTTTTTCTTTGTTAAAACTCTAAATGGATTGTTTTTTTTTTTTTTTTTTTTAACTCAGTACTATTTAGCAGATATTTTTTGTTCAATATTAGTAAATGATAGAATATTATTATCAAATAAAATTGATGCACTTCAGTTTTTAATTCCTCAAATGTTACAATTATTTCCCATAAAATAATTTCTAATTAAATAATTTATTATACTTAATATTTATTTATACTTAAATACTTTGATATTTAATCGATTTCAATTCATTTTTAAACGATTCAACTTCAATTCATTTTCAATTCATCTATCCCAGTTCGATCAAATCCAATTTCAATTCATCTATTTCAACTTATTTTTTTATTGTTTTGTTAACTAATTTAAAATTTTGTCATATATACATTATATTTAAAGCGTATCCAAAATATTTAATTCGTATAATTTATGCATAATATTTAATTCGCATCATATATACATAATATTTAAAGCGTATCCATAATATTTAATGCGTGTCATATATACATAATTATTAAATACACACAATTCAGATGCAACTGAATGTTTTTGTGAAGATACTGAAAAACAATTTTTTTTTTTTTTTTATTTCAATTTTTTTTCAAGTATGCCTTTTTCCTGCATGAATTTTTTAAAAACACAAAATTATTAATATAAGAAAAATAACTAATATAAATATATTAGTTATAAATATTTATAACTACTATAAATTCAAAGAAATTAAAAAAAAAAAAAAAAACTGATCGCATGAAATGAAGCTAATTAAAAATATTTATTAAAACCCAATTACTGTTTAATTATAGCGACCTATATTCAAATTAATTTTTACAATTCTGCTTTTTATTCATATATTTTTGAAAAAAAAAATGCACTTATTTTATGATGCTAAGCATTTTTGATGGTATGTCTTTATTATAATTCCGTAAAGGACCAGCTGTTTTCAAATACATTTTTTTTTTTTTTATTTTAGGGCAACTTTTTTTTACAAAAATTAAAAATATGCATCTTTAAAATTATGATAATTAATATAATAATTAATTATGATCTTTCCATTTAATTAATTTTTCATTATAGGACTTCAGGTAACATTTAACAATTCATATTACAGGTTAGAATCAGAATTACATCTCCTATTTAACATCACAATTTTCAAGGTCACCATACGATGCACTATTGCTTGTTATCAGGACTGCCAATTAGTATTTTATCAAAATCGAAAGTTAAGCTGGTATAATACTCAAGATCAATAGTATTATGATATAAAGTAAATATCTACTTACTTTTAATAAATTGTTCTTTAACAGATTCTTCTTTGCCACTGTACAACCACATATACCATAGTACTTTTGTTAAATTTTGTTTCTGTTAGCTTGGAAACGCTGAACATTCCATGTATAATTCTTTCTGGGTGTATTTTGTTCCACCATTTTGAATAAAAACGTATTCACTAATCATATCCACTGTAAAATTTATTTTGCAAGTTTGAAGACAACACAAAACAACAAGTTATCAGTAGTTTCATCAATTCATTTCATTTCTTCTGAATATTTTTTGTGCTTATTTTTTTTTTTTTTTTTTGGTTGCCAGAAATACTGTGCATTATATCATTTCATTCAAAATCATGTTAAAATTTCAACATAAGATGTATCAAATTTAATTGACTATCATGGATTAATGAATTTGTAGCTTTTTAATTGTTTGATCATAAAGTTGTCCTTCATCATCATCACAGTGTTGTTTTTTATATTTTGATAGCATTTGGATAAATCGTGATAAAGCAGTATTCGCGAGCTCAAATCTCGAACCTTCTTCTTCTTCATTAGGTGGCCTGGTGGCCAAGTGGCTAGCTCTCTGGCCTTTGGTATCACAGGCTTCAAGTTCAAATTCTAACAGTGGCATGGATGTTTATTAGTGGTTCGGGATCTACTTTAAACTGTAGGACTTGTATCGTTAAAAAAAAACAAGTTATGTTTATTTTTATACTGCTAAGCATCTTGACTTTCCACCCCCACTAGAGCGGATGACATCTGTTTGGCGACATCTGGGAATTCTGTCGTTTGTATGCAGCTGCCTAATTATAATCAGATGGGTTTGTACAGCTGCATTTAGTGTTATCCTTAAAACGTGTTTTATTTATTCTTACGTATTTTTTTTATACACACAAAAAAAAAAATGTTATTTTACAAAATGTAATTGTTAACATTTGATTTAATGTAATTTGGAAAAAATCTTGATACAGCAATGACACCCAAAATTCATGAAGTGTGAAAAACATTAGATTACGTAGTAGTCTGTAGTTCTAAAACTCTTTAACTCTGAGTCTTTGCTTAACAAGAGCACTTTCTGTTGCCTCATACTAAGCAGCTAGAAATCATAATATACATAACTGTTGATGTTGTTTCTTATCCCACTAGGTCGACAGCAACGTCTAGACTTAGTCCATGAATCCATGTCTCATGGAAGGAAAGGGCAGCTTCTGTTGTGATGGAGTACCAGTGAGAAAAAGTCTGACTTGGCTCCGTGTCGAAGAATAAGGAGGGGAAGTGCCTTCCGGTGGCAGGACTTTTAGGGGAACTCCCAGCATTTGTGTATCGTATAGGAGGAAACCCGGAGAATTCTCATCAGGTAGTCTGAATCAAGAGGCAAGATGCTGCACATCGCAAACGCCATCGAGTATCCTCGTTTTTATGTATAGAACTTGGTGGGTATAATATCAGACATGATCTTCTAATTTCGTTTGGAACATTTTTTTTATCAATACACTATTTTTTGACAACGCTAAAGGTCCATTTTAACACAAGTATGTGATCTATGTGATCTAGAAAAAAAAGATGTCATTATGCTCTTTGACTCGAAATTCGAATCTCCTGTACTGAATTATTAATTTTTTAAAAAAGTACAACTAAGATAAAACAAATTAGTATTAATTACTAATAATTAGTAGCATTCAGCTATTCAGTGCATAGTTTGTTCTGGAAATATATATGTTTGTCATTAAATGTTGGCGTTATTTATGGCACAAGTTTTTTTTTTTTGTTTAATGAATATAGTTGGTTATAAAATTTGAATTTATTGCTTAAATCTAAGCTTTTTTCCCATATTTTTGTTGTTATGCTTGAATAAGATAGTTTAATTTTTTATTTTCGCCCCCCCAAATACTCAATAGATACTGTTGAGTTAAATCTCCCTACAGCTAGCATGTAAGAGAACGGAGATCAACACCACTGATATAGTGGGATGTTTGTCATTGCTTTTTCTACGTCTGGCTTTCGTTCTTCTCAAGCTGCTAGGTAGGAGAATTTAGGATTTGCTCTAATATAATCAATTTGATTTGCAATTCCTGTTGGAAGCATTACTGTGCCTTTAAGGTTTTTGAGCGGTTGGAAGTGGTATTTCCATTTATTCCATTTTTAGCTGTATTTCGAGCGGTATTTACATTGAATCTTCTTCTATTTTTATTGCTACTACCCTACCTCTTGTTACTGGACATAGAGTAGTAGATATCACTTTTTGGGGGAAGATGTGTATGAAGTTGGGTCCCAACAATACTGAACGAACTCACTCAACATGGAGCATCTAGGGATTTGTACTTTTCTTACTATATCCACATAGAGCCTAACGGAAGAACATTCCAGTATGCATATTTATCATGGGCATCGGCGGTATAGATATTGAAGCTTTCGGTTTGGCAAAGTTCATCAAGAACGAAAAGTACATAAATCACCAGATCGCTACTGTCCAAAACTGAATCTACTGCAATTCAAACCATACTGAATCTGTTGCAATTCTAATCAATTGAATCTATTGCATTCCGGCTCATATTAAATCAACTGCAATTCAAACCATACTGAATCTATTGCAATCCGCCCATATTGAATCTTTTTCAATTATATTCATAATCTACTGAAATCGCACCCTTATTGAAACTTGTACTATTCTACTTGTACTGATTCTACTGCAATTTCCATCCATATTGATTTAATATAGTTTCACTTATATTAAATCTGCTGTAATTTCCGCATAATAAATATATTACAATCCTACTACAATACTGAATTTGTTGCAATCTGGCTCATACTGAATTTCTTGTAATCTGGCCTATCTTGAATCCATTTCAATTCTACTCAATATTAAACTCATTGTAGTTCTACCCTTACTGAATCTATTGCATTTCTATCTATACTATATTTATTACAATTCCACCCATACTGAATGAATTTTAAATCCACCCATACTGAATCTATTTTAATTACACCCATAATCTACTGAAATTGCACACTTTTTGGATCGTTTATAATTTGCAGAAATATTGAATCTACTGTAATTAACCATACTGAATTTGTTGCAATCCAGCATATACTGAATCAATTTCAATTCTACGCATACTAAATTTAGTGTAATTCTACCTTTACTGAATCAATTGCCATTCTATCTGTACTACACTGGTGTCCCAAAGTTTAGCATAATTGATAATTATGTGAATAAAGAAGGAACTGTAAATCAGAATGACGGGAAACGTGATATGCGAGTGTAAAATGGTTATAAAATAAGAAAGCAAATCAAAAGAACGATAATAATTAATTTTATTATCCAAAGTAGCAGTTTGAAAGAAGACTGAGCATAGCAAGGGTTCACACTTTAAAGAAGAAAATGAAAGAAAACATTAAATAAAATACTGATGCTGCAGTTTAATAAGGCGTGTGGTCACCTTTTGACAGCCAGGCACGCTGCACAGCAATTCTTACCATACTTGCTATGAGATGATAAATGAATTGTGGGCTCAAACGGTTCCAAGCTTCTTGGAGAGCTCTCTTCAGTTCTGTAACGGAGCTTGGTGGGTGCGAAAGGGCTGAAATTTGTCTCCCGAGCATATCACATACATGCTCGATAGATTTAAATCAGGGGAGTTCGCAGGCCACGACATGCGCTGGATGTTTTCCGTTTCAAAGGAAGTCATCAACCAGCACCGATCGGTGACATGGCGCATTATCATCCATGAATATGAAGTCAGGACCGACAGCACCTCGAAACAAGAGAACATAAGGCTCAAGAACTTCGTCTCTGTATCTTTGACCAGTCACAGACCACGTGTCAAAGAAATGGAGGTCTGTGCGGCCGTCCATCATGATGCCTGCCCATACCATTACTCCTTTGACGGAAAATGATGATGTCTTTCCGTTATGTTTCTTGGTTCAAAACGTGTTCCACGTTCTCACCATATCGTTACCCGACGAGAATCACTATTCAGACTAAACCGGGACTCGTCACTGAACATCACATCGGCCCACTCTCTCACACTCCAATGTTGATGTTTCAAACTCCAGTTCAAACGAGCACGTTTATGCGCAGACGTGAGGGGAATGCAAATGGCTGGTCTTCTGGCATACATGCCAGCATGATTGAGTTTCCTGTAAACAGTTTGTCTCGAAATTCGTATTCCTGTGGCGACTGTGAGCGCCGACCCCAGTGCTCTGGCAGTACTGTCCCTCTGACGTCGCGCACTTATTACCAGATATCGGTCTTGGCTAGGGGTTGTGACTCTTGGTCGACCTGATACTGGTTGTCGGGTAACATCTCCGTTTTTTGAAACGTCTGCCACAGTCTTGAAATCACAGACTGGTCCACATTCAAAATTCGAGACACTTCGGTTTGTGATCGTCAAAATTCCAGCATTCCAACGATTCTTCCTTTCGCAAACATGTCCAATTGGCGTCTTTTGTGCCATCATTCACCTTGTTTGATGGTTAACAACGTTCCTTCACACAGCAGTTGCACGAAACTTGTCTGAACTGCGTATGCTGCGTGAATCGGTTTCTCTGTGTTCCGACATGCGCAGGTGTTTCGCGCAGGACGTAGTCGACTGAAAAGTTTTGCATAAACCCAACGTTTTTTCTTCACCAATTAATATCTGCAAGAAATTTGGAATAATTTTACGAATATTTACTCCATGTTTTTCGCATTTTACGATTTATGCTTAACTTTTGGACACCAGTGTATATTTACAACAATTCCAATGATACTGAATCTATTCTAATTCCACGCATAATCTACTGTAATTACACATTTCTTGAATCTTCCACTATTCCTGAAAATACTGAATCTACTACAATTTACCCACACTGAATTTGGTGCAATACGGACTATACTGAATCTACTGTAATTCCATGCATATTAGTAAAGAAATAAAAAAGTTTCACGCAGATCTTTTATAGAAGAAAAGTTTATCCAACATTCATGAAAACTTTTTTTCGGTTTGAAATATCTTGCCCATACTCATTCTCAGAACCAATACTACCAACTTATACAATCCAATAAACATTCATAATGGAGATTTTGCACGAAATTCAACGAGGGGCAAAAATCTTAAGCTCATAAACAAACTAAAAATATAAGCTACGCGAATAAAAATATCAACGTAAAAAACAACAACTAAATTCTAAAACCAATATGCGCATATAAGGGAGGAGCAGGGTGAAACATCGCCTGGCTATTACTATTAGAACTTCCAGCTCCACTTACCATTTTTCAGTTGAGTAAAAAAGAAAGTTCAAATCTAAGTAGTATTGCCTTTTAAATTTAGGTCCTTGACTTTCGAGGAACACAGAAAACTGATATTCAAGTAGAAAAGGTTGGCTGGTTTTACAAAACATCCTTTGAAATTGTCTTTAAATACTCATTCGATGTAAAAACCAAAGTAAACATTAATTTAATAGAACTGAAGCAGAAATATTGCTGGTTTTTGAAAAACCTTGGTTAAAAAAAATAGTTATCTGTGATTTTTAAACAAAAATTGCTCAAGGAATATTGGGATAGGAATGGTACTATATAATGTGAGGTTTGGTTTGGTTTGTCGCTCTATGGTCATCTTGTGCACATTAGGGTTAAACAAACCGGAACCTACAGTTCAAAGCAGATTGCGAACTACTCACAAACATCCATGCCACAGCCAGAAATCGAACCTGAAGTCTGGGATACCAAAGGCCAGAGCTCTCGCCACTTGGCCACCAGTACATAATGTGAGGAGATGTTCACACAGGGCTGAGGGAATGCACTGGAATGTTTAGATCAAATCTTCTAATAATAATTCCAAGTGTGCTACTCGAACACTCGACACTTCATCCTTTTTTTTTCCCACTGGAAAAGTTGTGTCATTTCATTCCCAGGAGGAAGGAATGTGTATTCTTTGAGAATTACATAATAACAACCTATCCTTAAAATTTGACAGCAAACAAGCAGTGTTGTAGGTAAGTGGGCCTTAATAACCAAATATCTGGCGCTTGGTGGCACAAATTTCGGGTTCGAGGCTCAGGTTTCTTGTTCGTGTCACGGCTGTGATATGGATGTTTATAGTGGTTCGGAATCCACTTTAAGCCTTAAGTCCCGGTCTCATATGGCTGTAGAACATCATAGAGCCCAATCACACTTCTCACCCACATCATTCCCAAACTGTATAGAGGCAATTCAGCTCTAGGCACAGTGATGTGGCGTGGTGTGGTGTAGCAGTAGTAGAGTTGTAGATAGTTATATTACATGCAATTAGTGTTTTGTACTAATGAGAACAATCTGTCACTCAAATCTGATAGCAGCTATTCAGTGTCATGTATAATAAGACCTCATAAAACTAGCGATCATCTGTGTGACCTTCACAGGTCAAAACAACAAAAAATTGAATATTGATTACAGTATGAGTTATTCCATCGTGATTGCTGATGGCCATGAGCTGAGAAATGTCTATTCCAATGAGAAAGTGGGAGAAAGCTCCCGCCCTCCTCTTGACGGATTTTCTTAAAGGGAGGTTTATGGAGAAGAAAGGGGAGAGATCTGCGACCGAGTGTTATTTTCTTTTTTTCTCTGCAGTGACTGAATATGCGGAATTTCTGTCTGTTTCCAAAGTGAGTCCTTTATGGTTTGATAATTAAGGTCTGACCTAGACCATATGTTTTAAATTCGTCATAGATTCGAGAACTCTGAAAATCTCCGTCCTTGAGTGAACTCATCTGTGAAACAAGTTTAAATCTTTAATTAAATTTTTTTCTTTTTAAATAATAAATTGTCTTAACCCAGAGTTCGATATATATATACACTGAAGTGACAAAAGTCATGGGATAGCAATATGCAAATTTTCAGATGGCAGTAGCATCGCGTAGAACAGGTATAAATGCTCAGTGCTTTCGCAGAGCTTTCATTTCTATTTAAGTTATTCATGTGAAGAGGTTTTGACGTGATGATGACCGCACGACGGGAATTAACAGACTTTGAACGCGGAATGTTAGTTGGAGCTAGACGCATGGGTCATGCCATTTCGGAAATCGTTAGGGAATTCAACATTCCCAGATCCACTGTGTCAAGAGTGTGCCGAGAGTATGAAATTTCAGGCATAACATCCCACCATGGACAGCGCAGTGGTCGACCGCCTACACTTAACGACCGAGACCGGCGACGTCTGCAAAGAGTCGTAAATTCTAACAGACAAGCAACACTGCGTCAAATAACCGCAGAAATCAATGTGGGACGTACAAGGGACTTGTCTGTTAGAACTATGCGGAGAAATTTGGCTTTCTTGGGCTATTCCAGCAGAAGACCGACTCGAGTGCCTTTACTGACAGAACGACATCGCTTGCAGTGACTCTCGTGGGGTGGGCACGTGAGCATATCGGTTCGTCCCTAGATGAATGGAAAACCGTGGCCTGGTCCGATGAGTCACGATTTCAGTTGGTAAGAGCTGATGGTAGGGTTCGAGTGTGGCGCAGACCCCACGAAGCCATGGACCCAAACTGTCAGCAAGGCACTGTTCAAGCTGGTGGTGGTTCCGTAATGGTGTGGGCTGTTTTTTCATGGCATGGACTTGGTCCTCTGGTGCAACTGGACCGAACATTGACTAGAAATGCTTATGTTCAGTACTTAAGATCTTGCAGCCATTCATGGACTTCATGTACCCAAACAACGATGGGATTTTTGGATGACAATGCGCCATGTCACCGGGCCACAACTGTTTGTTTGAAGAACATTCTGGACAATTCCAACGAATGATCTGGCCACCTAGATCGCCCGACATGAATCCCATCGAGCATTTATGGGACATCATCGAGAGGTCTGTTCGTGCCCAAAATACTGCACCCATCAACGCTTTCACAATTATGGACGTCTATCGAGACAGCATGGCTCAATATTCCTGCAGAAGACTTCCAACGACTTGTTGAGTCCATGCCACGTCGAGTTGCTGCACTTCGCCGGGTGAAAGGGCCGACACGATATTAAGAGGTATCCCATGACTTTTTTGTCACTTCAGTGTATATATATATATAGTGCTTGTAAATAAAATTTAAAGTGCTCCCATGAACCTGAAAGTGATCCTCTTCTTGAAGCTGTTAAAGGTCTAGTATAGGCCTGAGACGTTACAACACTAAAAATAAAAATGACATCAAAATTTGCCAGCCATCAGATACTTGTTTCATTTACCAAAATCACTTTTTAATTGAATAAATTATTTAGAGATAAAAGATTTCTATTCCACCAATAAAAGAGACTTAAAAAAGAATATCATTTTTTAAAAATAAAGCCACACACACAAAATATTTCGTTACTTATAAATTATTTTTTATTCACTTTCATAAATATGTTGAAACATAAATATCTGTGCATTTGGACCCAACCACTTTTATTGAGGTGATACTCAAATGAGCACAAAATACACATTGATTAACAGAAACAATATTTTGCTTTGTAAATAACTACACCTGTGTAAATAACATTAAAATATTTAACAACAGTCATTTATCAGCAACGACATAAAAGACAAAAAATAATAAGTATGAAAAGCATGACAAGCAAATGGAATTCGAACCATCGGTTTAGTTCATATTATTATTATGATGGTATAGATTTTTTTGGTCATACAATATTTCACACTATTAATATTTTGAAATAGATATCTTATAAAAAAATTCAATTGATATCAGACCAATAAATTATGAAATTTTAAACAAAATTTTGTTAAAAAAGATATCTTTTGCTGAATATGTTAAAATGTTTTTAAACATATTGATATTTTTTCTACAACTAAAATCAGTTGAATGCAAAAATAACAACTTTGGATAGCGTACCTTCAAACTAAATTGATTTTTCTCATATTTTCAAAAATATTGATGCAGTAAATAAATTTTTCAATTAAAACACTGTTGCCATAACACTTTTGACATATCTTAATTTTTTTATTTGAAATTTTATCTGTAGTGATTGCATTTTAATTAAATAAAGTATGCAACAAGTTAAAAAAATTAATATGAAACATAAAAGAAAAAGCAATCTTAAAATTTGAATTTTAATCAATTTATTTTTGATGATCATGAATGCTCTCAGTTTGAACGAATCAATTCATGAACGGTTTCTTTTCAGAGAGGTAGACGACTTCAGTGTTTTAGGCCTAAAGCGATCATTTCGACCCACTGATGTTCGGGTAAATGACACCTCGGTGAGAATTTTAATATTTTATATTTTTAATGAAAATGGACTGACTATAGATGTCTCGACTCAATGTGGGTGGTTTGAAGAGAAAATAATTATCTAGCTGAAATTGTTTTTCGGCCTTCCTATACTGCTAATTTTTTTTTAGTACAGAGAAATAAGCCAGTCTGTATGAAGTAGGGAAAAAACATCCCTGATACTTTATGGATTAAAAAAAACAATCGAAAATTAAAATTCGACTTTAAAAGTTTATACATGGGGGGAGGAATCATTTGAACAACGTAATTGAATTAATGAACGGGTTGAACAGCTGAAATCGTTACGAAATAATTCAGAGTTCTCATTCACTGTTCTTACAGTACGCGTCTTACTTGTCTATGCTGTTTATAGCTCTTACTCACACGAGTTAATTCGATCGAGTTGCATTCGTTCAAATCCATTACGATTTGACTCGTTCCTGAGCTCATTTGTGATCATCATTAAATTAATCATTGTGTTATTGATCTTTTTTTCCGTTGTTTTTGTGATAATTACAATTATTATTAAACAAATCTTTAATAAATTACTTATACATTTTTATTTATTTATTTTTGCCTTTTTTGTAACTTATTGATGCTTATTTAAAGTAAAAAATGAAGCAGATTGGCAAGTTTTCGTGCTTCATCTGTCAATATCATATACAAACAGATAAAAGTTGAATTTCGCACAATGCGGGTATAAATAAATATTTTGCTAAATGCATTTGAATTTTTTTTTTTTATTGTATTGATATCAATATCTGGCAGAAATAAATAAACATTGTATGTAAATAAAGATTTAAATCAAAAAGGTAATAATTTAATGACATCACATAACACATGAATTAATACCAGTGCCATCTTAAATATAATACACTGTGAATAGGCTCTATAATTTAACTCTGTAATTATTAATAAAATATATATTTAACATTAAAAAAATCAGAGGATGATTTAAAAAAATTATTCTTTCAATTTTCCTCTTACTGATGGAATGCTAATTATTATTCAGTTATTGGGACAAAAAATGCATTAAGTTTGGTAGATTTTTTTTTAAATATCGAATAGGTAAAAAACTGCTTTTTTTAAAAATTTATTTTGAAATAATATATAATTAGTAGTATTAAATGATAAATTCATTTAAAGTTAAAATAAAAAGGTATATACTTTAGGACTTTCTGTGTGTTGTTGAGACTGCCCGTGCAACACAATGAACAAACAATTTCAAACTCAAAAATCAGCATATTAAGGTATTAAATGTGTTTAATTTCATGGGTTTTTTTTTGATAGGACCAGTTTAGATTAATAAACGCATGTATTATAAATAATTATTTACTTGTCAATTAATACATTATACAGTTGAAAGACATAAAAAGCAAAAAGGTAACACAAAACAAGTTTTCAATGAATATCCACTTGTTTGGTATACAGACACTTATGCAAACGTTTAAAGACAACAATAAATACTTCCATAAATCAAATAGTTAAATAATTAAATATTGATAGTATAATAAATATTTGAAAAAGGAAAGAACTATCATTTCATGCCACCCATTAACATACAGTACATTTACAGCTATTTACACATTCGACAAAAGGAAAGACATTTACCTACTTCTAGCTCAAAGCTCATTCCAAGGGCACTTAGGAATGGAAAAAAAAATTAAGTACTTAGCACCGGGAGCAAAATACTTAAAATTCAAAGTATGTGAGGAATTGTGATTCGTCAAACTACTTGAATTGTGATTCGTTAAAGTACTTAAGGAATTGTGATTCGTCAACGTACTTGAGGATTTGTGGTTCATCAAAGAATTATGATTCAAGAAAGTATTTGAGGAATTTTGATTCATCAAAGTACTTGAGGAATTATAATTCGCCAAGGACTTGAGGAGTTAGGATTCATAAAAAGTACTTGAGGAATTGTGATTCTTCATTCTTCAAAGTATATGAGGAATTGTGATTCGTCAAAGTATACGAGGAATTGTGATTCGTCAAATTGTATGAGGAATTGTGATTCGTCAAAGTATTTAAGAAATTGCAATTCGCCAAGGAACTCGAGAAATTATTCATGAAAGTACTTGAAGAATTGTGATTCGTCAAAGTACTTGAGGAATTATAATTCATCAAAGAACTGGAGAACTTGATTCATAGAATTACGCGAGGAATTGTGATTCGTAAAAGTACTTGAGGAATTATAATTTGTCAAACAACTCGAGGAATTATGATTCATGAAAGTAGTTGAGGAATTGTGATTCGCCAAAGTATTTAAGAAATTGTGATTCATCAAGGAACTCGAGGAATTGTGGTTCATGAAAGTATTTGAGACATTGTGATTCGTTAAAGTACTTGAGGAATTAGAATTCATCAAGGGACTTAAGGAATTGTGATTCATAAAAGTACTTGAGAATTGTGATTCGTAAAATTATTTGAAAAATCGTGTTACGTCCAATTACATGAATCATCTTGAACTCAGATCACATGAATCATTAGAATCTTGATATTTCTGAATCATCTTTGACTTTGGCGAAAACTGTACATGAAGTATTATTATTGTTATTTATCATTTGTTTACAATGATTTGGAGAAAATACGTGAATTTTTTTTGTTACATTTTAATTTTGAAATTCTATGTTTTTCTAGACTTTTTTTATTAGAAATTTTGGTATTTTTGGCTTGATAATTATTTGCCGAACGTTTTATTGTATTGGTTTGGATTTTGATACTTAATTTTAATAAATCTTAATCTTAATAAACCCGATTTAATATTTTAGTCATCTTTTAAAACGAGAATATGTTGAAAATTAAATTTTTTTCAACCAATGTACAAAAAAATGAACCGGTGACAAATATAATGTTTCTGAATTTGACACATACTATTAGATTATTAAAGTTTGAATAAACCTTATTACGAATACTATTAATATGATTAAATTAAAAATTAACAACTTAATTAGCATTTTTTGGATTAAAACTTAACATAAAAATTCATTTTAATATTCACAGAAATACTTTCATTTTTTTTCAAGCAAACCGGATTTGTCATTTTTTTTTTTTTAAATACAAAAACAACAAATAGAAATAAAGATACCCCGCTCAACATAACAAAGCAACGTTTTAGAAAAGTCATTATAAATTTATCCGAAAATAACTATGAATACTTTCTGAACAAATATCACCGGTTTTATTTCACCGGAAACTCAGAATTAATTCGTTTATCACAAATTTTCCATCAACAATACCAAGTTCTGGATTCAAAATAAACAAATTCTTTGATATGCAGACTTCTTTCACTTAAAAGAAGCTAATGGAAATAATAATAATGTACACAACACTTAATGGTCAAAAAGCAGTACCAGTTTTTCAAAAAAATGTGAATTCTATGCACCAATGTGTAAGTTTTGGCACTAGGGTCATCTGAAAATGACAAAGGACAACAGGACGGTTTGGCGTTCTCAATAATTTAAAGAACCAACAAGCATTAGCAAGCAAAATCCCTCTTGAAATATTTAGCACTCTTTGTTAAATGATGTCCTTAGCAGTGATCCAAAGCAAAATGTCTTTGATACCAGATATCAATAATGCTGATCACCACATTTAGTACAGAAGCCTTTTAGTTGAAGCTTTTCCACCACACATTTTGCTTCTGTCAATATTTCTTAAGTTTATTTTGTCATGTTTATGTTTGTAGACTGATCTATTGCAGTTTCATTTGCATTATCTTAATGGTCAGTTAGATTCTCTCATGTCACAACTGTAACTAATAGATGAATAATCCACAGTAATTAAGTTGTCAGTTATTTCTCTCAGGGCGTAACATTAAGCCTTTTTCTTGGTCCACTGTAATGCATAATATTTATAAAGTCCTTTAATTCAGCAAGGGAGCTTAAAAAGCAATCCAAAATTTCAATGGTCAGACATTATATGTTCTGAAGTCACTGCCTTAATTAAAAATGAATCTTTTCTTCAGGTTCTTGCAAGATTCTTCATTTTCCAACTTCAGTGGCGAGGATTATTCCTCTGTGTTCAAGTTATATTTTCCCATACTGCAATTTTCACCTGCAGGACTGGTTTAGGTCCATCTAGAGTCCAAAATATTGATGGTGAGTTAGATTCTATCATGCAACAACTTCAGCTGGAAGGCTGGTTCTTTCTTCCGGTCCACTGTAGTCCAGAGTTTCAGAAGTCAACTCACTTTCGCTCACAGTCACAGTTTGGTTGCTTTCTGTCTCCCCAGAACTGGATCCAGACTGTTGATGATTCGAAAGTAGAAGGTTCTGGGGACGTGGGACAAGATTCGATTTCGATTTTAGGTATTATTTCCGTGTCTTCCGGAGATTTTCAAGGACGTTCGGACGGTGTTCGTCTGTCTGATGATTCAGCAGTTGCTGTTCCTGATCGAAGGGCTGGTTGCAGACGACACAAGTGTGTTCGAATGTCTTTCCATGGGAGTCTGTCTGGTGCCTTCTTAGAAGGTCGGTGGACGGAAAAAGACTCTTCGCATGTTTCACACTGATGTGCATTGGGAAGGATGTGTGTTTTCACATCGAACTGGAAATAAATAAAATAATTAAAAAGAGTATATTTTATATTTTGTTATTCGTTATTTCAGTTTGTAATATAATTTTCTTCTAGTAAACTTTGCCTCTTAATTTTTACTTAATGACATGTTATTAATTATATTCAGCATAATTATTTTCAAAAATTTTACTTTTATTATTTAAATTTAAATCCTTTTCATCCATCAATATGAAAAGAAAAGGAGTTGTTGAATTTTGAGGATTTTTTTTTGTTAGACATGTGCCCATAAATCAACGTAACTTTTTAATTATCTCACTATGGAAGTTTTTATATGACGTATCATTGCTTTTATTTCTGAGTTGAAAAAACAATTCCTTCTTAAAGATTCTTAATTATTAAAATTGTCAAGACATGTTTGCCCTTTTTGATGCCAAGCGAGTTTGAATCTAATAAACTTAAAATTTTAAAACAAATGTATCAAATTTTCCAAAATGTAATGTTACATTTCAATAAATGGACAACTCAAGAAAACATATAAAGTGTCATTTGTGATTTTCGAATATTTTATAGGTTTTCAACCAAAAAGAAGTATTCTGGGATTAAGAACCTTCATATAGGATTAAGATTCAAAATTAATTATATTATATTTACTCCTTAGTAAAAAACTAATTAAAAAAAGATGGCTAAATTCTAGATAACCGTTTATGATTTCAATTTTTATTACCCAATTAATCGTGATGATTTTAAAAGTAAAATACTTTTGAGCAATACTTTGTAACATTACATCTATTCTGTTTAATCAATATGTATATTATTTTAATTAAAAAAAATGAGTTTTAAAACCAGGGCGTCTTAGACCTTTTGGGCATCCGTTTGCTTGGTTCAGGAAGTCTGTAAATTTTGTTGGAATTTCTATTTTCCCTGAACTCTAAATCTGGTATTTCTTAAGAAATTCCACAATAAGTCATAACATTATTAGCTGCATATCAACTAGCAACAAAATTAACATATTGTTTACCATCATATAACAATTTCATGCTAAACAAAATTAGTATGTGCATTGCCAATTTTTTAATAATATTGGCATGGATTATTTTGGACATTATAATGTATTTTATTACCACCAAGCATTTACTCTAATTTCACTTTAAGCATTCAAAAATATTAATCTAAGAAGGTTTGATTTGTGGCTCTACGGTCAATTTTGTACACTTTAGGCTAATTTGACAGGTACCTATAGTTTAACGAGGATTCTGAACCACTGACAAACATCCGTAGCATAGCCAGAATTCGGACCTGAAGTCTGTGGTACCAACGGTCAGAGCGTTAGCTGATTGGCTATCATAAAGCTTTCTAAAAAAAGTGTGGTTTGGTTTGTCGTTCTACGGTCATCTTGTACACGTCAGGGCTAAACAGACTGGGACTTACAGTTTAAAGTGGATTCGAACCACTGAAAAAATATCCGTGCCACATCCAGAATTCAAACCTGAAGCATGTGGTACCAATGGCCAGAGTACTAGTGAATTGACCATCAGGTCACTTTTCTAAGAAAGAAAGAGATCTATGGATTTTATTTTTCAAAGGAATCCACAAAAATAGCTAAAAGGGTTTGTGGCTTTCAGCCTAATGACTAAAAGTTCCATGGAACAAAAACAAAAATGTTAAGAACCCTTGTTGGAATCTGAACTGTATCTTACACGAACTTTCCGACTGAGTTTAAAACTGAAACATTAAGAACGAGAAATATATTGCAAGAAATTGTGATCCAAAAAGTTTTCTTACCTTAGTATCAGATTTTTTCAATTCTTTGTTGCTAGAATTACAGTGGTGTGACTTCATGTGCAATTTTCTGTTTTCTTTTCTAGTGAATTTCTTTTTGCATATAGGGCACTCGAAGGATTTTTTTCTCCTTCCACAGTTTACTATGAGATGGTCTGGAAGATTTTCTTTCAGCAAAGAGTCTTCTTCAAACTTGTAAAGATCTTGAAGCGGAGCTAAAGAAAAGATTATTTAATACTTAGTAAATAAATAAATGATTATTTAGTTCATAGTAAATAAAGAAATGATCACTTAGTATTCCTTTACAATCTATTTTTCGAAATATACGTGGGAATTTTGATAATTCTCAATAAATTTACATTACGCAGCTTTTAAAATATATCTATGCAGTTTCAGTTCCAGCTCCAGCATACATAACAAATAAATGACGATAAAGTTTTATATAACCTTTTATTTAAATCAAATTTTAAAAATGTCAACAAACCATCCAATTTTCATAAAGATGCTTCAAAAATATTTTTAACACTCCAAACAGAATCGATCATATAACCAACAAAAAAACTTTTAATGCATTTGAGTTGTACCCTTTCTTTCCCAGGTGAGAGAAATGTATATTCTTTAACAAGTACATATTAACAACCCATCACTCAAATTTTACAGTAGATAAGCAGTGTTGTCGATATTTATATTACATGCAATTAGTGTTTTGTACCAATGAGAACAATCTGTCACTCAAATAGGACAACAGATAATCACTGCCATACGTATCATGAAATTAGCGATTGTCTGTTCGACCTTCACAGCTCGAAAAATTACAGACTCGATATGGACTACGTGATTAGTTACTGCAACGGGATTTGTGGTAGATCATTGGATGAAAAAGTATCGACTCAATGAGAAGTGAGGGAAGCTGATACCTTCCTCCCTTGATAGATTTCTTAAAGGGAGGTTTTGGGGGAGAAAAGAAGAGAGTTCTGCTACTGAGTTCTGCTTCGATAAGAAGTGTTGTTTTTTTCTTTGAAGTGACTGAACAGACAGGAGTTTCCGCCTGTTTTCAAAGTGAGCCCCTTGTGATTTCGTGTACCACGCCTTGTGATAATTAAGGTTTACCGCATACCTGGTGAAATAGATTCGTCGTAAATTTCAGAAATCTGAAAATCTCCGACTTTGAAATGAACTGCACTTGTGAATCAATTATCTTTAATTTTCATTTTTTTTGTAATACAGTTATGAATGTATACCATGATTGTAAATAAAAATTAATGTGTTTCCATGAATCTGAGAGTGACCTTCTTCTTGTAGACATTATAGGCCCAGAATAGGCCGAGACGTTACAATACTATTCATCTTTTCCATTGAAGTCAAGTTCTCATTTTGAGCGATTTACGAAAATATTAACCATGACTATTTGTTGCCTACTCCACCACACCGTCTTTTGTATTACATATGAAATAAGTTAGTATTTGGACAAATTACATTTGAAAAAAAATGCAGCATTTCAAGAAATGTTGTTAGCGATGAGTTTTCATCTAAAAGATTTGAAGACTTGTTAAAAAATAGAAGAGTTTTACGATTTTATAAATTAATGTTTCTAATTATAATATGAAGCCGTAGGACTGACAACCTTAACCCATAAAAAGAAAAACATCTATCTTGAAATCTGATAGTAGGCAGATGGCCTTGGCCCACCATGGGGCTGTTGTTGCATTGAAAAGAAGAATTATAATATGGCTGTTACCTCTGTCCGAAGGAAAAGAGTCTATTAGAGCCACTGAAGGGTGCAGAAGAATCATGTGGCCCCTCAAGTCATCCATGGAGTTGAATTCCATGCCACAGCTGGGGCAAGAAAAGTGAGGCCGGGTCTCGTGGTGGTGGGAATGCTGGTGCTTTGCTAAATCTACGGGACTGCCAAAAGACGCATGGACATTTCGGACACTCGAACAGAAGACGCGAACTTTCTCCATTCCCTTGGGCTGAAAGAACATTAAAAAATCTGATTACAGCAAATGATTATAAATAGATGTGATTAATTTATCTATGCAAGAATTTAAAGTTTAGTACATAAACTAGTGAAAAGTATATTATCCTGTCCCACGTTTTGTGTATCACTTTCAGCTTGAATTTCAACCATTCTTTCCAGCGTTCCACAGAATTCACGAAATAATCCTCTTTAAATAAGAAAACCTATTTTGTAAGGTTGGGCAAACGTAAAATTTAATTTTGTTGCTGCTATTGTTTCTTATTTCACTTGGTAGATTTAGGACAAACCCACGAACCCGTATGGACTCATGGTTGAAGGAAAAGAAGGCTGCTTCTGCTGTAATGGAGCCCCGTAGGTAGAAGTCTGACTTGGTTCCGTGACGCTCTACGTCATATGAGACCTACGGCTTAAAGTGGATTCCGAACCACTACAAACATTCATGCCACCGCCGGAACTCTAATCGAAACCTATGGCACTGAGCGCCAGACACTCACCCTTCAGGTCAATTTTAATTTTGTATGTGAGCAATATATTGCAAACGAATTAAATATTTTGGTTATCCGCTCAAGTCTTCAGTTCTTGGTGAGAATCCAACGTTATTAAGAATATTCTTACATAAGATAACATAGAAAGATGCATTATACTGGAACATATTGTCCCATCCTTTTTTCTCTCTCATACCCTATGATAGAATCTTTTCACTTATGAATATTAGCACAACCCCCAATCATCCTTCTAAGAAAAAAAATGTTTCTAGGAAAATTAAATAAACTATTCAAATTGATACCAATTATTGGCTTTGATTTTTGATTAACAATTAAACAATTAAACTTGGTAGGAGAGTTTTCGAATGTACCTTCAGGAATTTTGATCATAGAGCGAATGTCAAATGCGAAATGTTTTCTTTTTTTTTTTTCTTTCTAATGCAGCTGGCAAACAAATATACAGCTTGGTCTTGGATGCCTTAAGGCAAGCGCTGCACAGACGTTACTTTTCACCCAGGGGCCGCGTGGAATGAAGATAAGCCACGGACGCGGAGTAATAATGCCCCCGCAACGCTCTACGATCCCTATTAGACCGGGACTTACGGTTTAAAGTGAATTCGAACCACTACAAACATCCATGGCAGGAACTCGAACCCGAAACCTGTGGTACCGAGCGCCAGAGCGCTAGCCACTCGGCCATTAAGGCCTCTAAATGCGAAATGTCGATGTCGAAAGTTTTGACAGAATTTGAGACATTTCTATGTTTGGTTTGTCGCTCTACGGTCATTTTCTGCACACTTTAGACTAATTAGACCGGGAACTACTGCTTAACAGGGATTACGAACCACTCACAAACTTCCATGCCACCGGCGGAGTTCTAACCTGAAGCCTGTGGTACCAAAGGCCAGAGCGCTAGCCAATTTATCATCAGGCCTCTAAGAGAACAACAGTAAGACGTGAAAGCTCGTGCGTATTAGGTAACCAATGATTAATAAATTAATAGGTTTACGCCTATTACTTCCTTTTGTTGGGATTTTCTGCTATAACTAATATTATTTTCGGGACTGGCAAATTGATCCGTCATGCATTCTAGTATTGGGAACCACTGTGTCAGGGTACTTACTTTTGGGTGCCGCATTGGTGGAAGCTTGGAGCCTGCTCATGTTCTCCCACACGTGCACGAAGGAGTGGTTCTCGGTTCGGCCCTGAAGAAGAACTTCTGCCTGCACTCGGTGCAGTCGTAGGGCCGGGCGTCCAGCCCGTGGTCGAGCATGTGGCGCTGCAGCAGGTGCGAGCTGGTGAACACGGAGGCGCACAGGTAGCAGGTGAAGTGGGAGCTGCCCTCGAAGGTGTGCTCGATCAGGTGGCACTGCAGCTTTGAGGGGAGTCCATGACCTGGAAGGAACCACGGGAATAGTATCAGAGGCTATATAGTGATAATAACATGCAGGTATACAATGAGAAATAGATGAGTAACAATGGAATGAGATTGTAACATGCAATTATGTAGTAAGGGACAATTAGGGAACTGTAAAATGAGCTGGATATTAAGGTAGTGTGTATTTCAGATTCACTGGCACCATAGTTGTAGTCACTGCTTTCAGAAACGAGAAGACTCGATGGCGATTGCGACAATGTGTGTAAACCCATCTCGCATCAACAATCAGGCTGCCTGGTAAGAAGGTTTCCAAGTTTTCTCCCATACGACACTCAAATACGGAACATTTACTTTAAAAAGCAAGTTTCTTACTAGTTTTCCTCCCGGAAGGCACTGTCCTTAAGCATCGGTGGACCCATTGTGGTATACGATGCCACCGATGTTCCACCCTTATCTTTTAAACTGATAGGGAACTGCTTAGCCATAGGCGAGAGTGGAGAAAAAAAAAAGCATATTGTATATGGGCATGGTTAAAAATTTGAGACTTAATTTTTGAGTTTTTGTACGAATAGTTATTGCGGCTTATTAACGGCATTGGTTAAGCATTGCTTATAACATTCAATTATGTAATAAGATGCAATTAGGTAACTATAAAATGAACTAGACATTAAGCCATTGTAATTATTCTTTCGTAAAAAATTCAAGAAATTTAATATTTAAAGTATGCGTAAATACAGAATGGCCTAAGCATGAAATATGTACAATGTTTTAATAATTGTCTTGCAATATTCTTTATTTCTATGTTTGGTTTGGATTTTATTGTTCTGCGATCAGTTTTTGCACACTTTAGGCTAATTAGACCGGGACCTACAGTTCAACAGAGATTCGAACCACTAGCAGCATCCTTCCCACCGCCAGGAATTTATTTTTAGAAATCTAGTCCAGTTTCAGAAAATATTTAGAAGTCCAGATCTGAAGAATTTGTAAGGGGTAAAATATATTATTACAAAATTGAAAAATGGTCCATTTTATTTATTTTTGAAATCAAAATGAAAATTAAGAAAAAAAATCGGAAAATAACCTGACAATGGAACTATAATATCTCTTGGGTATATATATCCCGAAAATACATACATTCAAAAAATTAGAGAGCCATATAATGATCCTCATATGGCTCTCTAATTTTTCCTCTTATGGCTCTCTAATTCATATTCATTTAAAGAATTAGTGATCGACAATAATAACTCAACCATTTCTCACAAGTAATTTAAATTTAAGTTTATTTTTAAATATGAGATATTTTTAAAACTAGCCATTACTATAACTACTTGTAATCCTTTAAAGTTGTTATATATAAAGCAATTTCATATTAAGTATTACCATCATTTAATGATGCATTACATATCGAGTCACTCACCTCATGGCACAACTTGCATTCATGTTGAGTCCCTTCATGCAGCACATGGCATGTAACATGCGCCTGGATATCGGCTTCAGATTCGAAAGACATCTGACACTTGATGCACTGATAAGTCTTCTTATCGCCCACATGATGATGTGCTGTCCTCCTATGGTTGTCGAGGTCGGCAAAAGACTCAAACTTCACATTGCACTCGCTGCATCTGGTCATGCCCTGATTCCCCTTCACCTTTGGAATGGAAGCACTCTTTGCACATGTACGTGTGGGGAGGCAAAGAAGTCCTTGCCGGAGGCCTTGCCGGATGCCCGGATAATGAGATTTCCCGGATCGAACATCCGCGAACAAACGCAGCAAGGTGCTGAGGTGCCCAGGGTGGGTTCGAATGAAGCGTTCTTCAAGTGGAATTTCGCATGCATCCGGACTTCCACGTCCACCACCAGGGTTTGCCTGCAGACCACGCATGGTACAGGAAGGCCGTTGCCGTTCGTGTTGGGGGAGGATGTGTATTGTGTTGTTGGATGTGGCTCAGGAACTGGTCTTCATTTGCGAGTTGGACGCGGCATACGATGCATGTACTTCCAGAGACCACCTAAAATGGTAGAAAATTTGAAGGCACAAAATTAATCTTTTTGAATCGAAGACATAACCACAAATATTAGAGAGTGAAAGGCAAAAATTTATGTGTATAAATATTTAAGGGGGACCTGATGGCCTAGTGGCTAGCGCTCTGGCGCTCGGTACCACAGGTATCGGTTCGAATCCCGGCGGTGCCCATGTATGTTTATAGTGGTTCGGAATCCACTTTAACCCGTAAGTTCCGGTCTTAAAAAAGAATCGTAGATCGTTGTGAGGGTAGTGCTACTCGCGTTCGTAGTATATCTTCAAGCTACACGTGCCTTGAAATTTGTTGTTACAAACATCATTTAGAGAATCTTGGAATTTTATATATAGGGGAGATATACATATGTGGAGAGATCACTGAGTTTCCGACCAAAGGTTCTTGCTTCAAAACTAGTTACGTGATACCAAACCCAAAGCTGATGGGGTCCTGATGGCCTATTGACTGGCGCTCTCACGCTCAGTACCACAGGTATCGGGTTCGAATCCTGGCGGTGCCCATGTATGTTTGTAGTGGTTCGGAATCCACTTTAAGCCGTAGGCCCCGATCTCATAAGACCGTAGAGCGCCACAGAGTTCAATCAGACTTCTTCTGACCCACATCATTCCCAAACTGTAAAGAGGCAACTCAGCTCTAGGCACAGTGATGTGGTGTGGTATAGTAGTAGTATAAATATTTAACTAAAAAATAAACTATTATTTTTATTATTAAAACTTTAAAGAGTTATGAAAATAAATATAAGAATGGTCTGTATTGAAAAAATGAATTGTTTTCTATTTCAAATAATTTCTTATGGTGTTAAATTTTCATAGAAGCGTGAGTATATTACCAATGACTTTTAACTGACCACAGATTCACGCAATGTTAACCGTAATTATTAGTTTTTTAACCTCGATTTCGTAATTAATTATTTCATTTCTCAATTAATTACAGTTATTGAGCACAAGCTCAAGGATTGCGGAGTTTAATGATGTTTTAACCACAACTAAATTTTATCGAATGACCCATTTGATGTATGATTCATGATCATTCATTTTTTTCAAATCATATAACTTATGATGATATCAATGAATTATTAGAGTTACATATCAATTCAACTATTATCAGAAAAAAAAAATTATATTCTGTTGAACGGCATTAGCATCTTTTAAAGGAAGAGGCATCACATTAAATAAACTTGTGATGTATTTCTATGATATTTCCTGTCTGTCTGATTACTTTTGTATCCACGAGCTTATAGCCATAAAGTTTAAGTCCTCATTACCAAGTTAATCCTCATTACTTAATTCTCATTACCAAGTCTCATTCAAGTTTAAGTCCTCATTACCAATTAAGTCTCAATTGAGACTTGTCAAAAAATAGCGAATATATTTTACCATACGCTACTATTGTGTACTCAAGAAGCATCAATGGCAACTTGTAGAGTCAATGCAATGGTTTAGAGGATGGATCAAAATGTAATATCCACGAAGAATATATGAAAGCAATCCTTTGGTAGAAGACACCATAAAATCAATTAAGCTGAACATAGTACTCATAATCTGTTCTGCTCTATTGCTATGCTAATAATAAAAATATACAATCCACCAAAGTCAAGTTAGAGATTTGATTTCTTTGGTTTGTCGCTCTACGGTCATTTTGGGCCCACTGTGGACTATTTAGACCGGGACCTACAATTTAACGTGGATTAAGAACCACTACTACTACACCATACCACATGACATCACTGTGCCTAGAGCTGAGTCACCCTTTACAGTTTGGGAGTGAAGTGGGTGAAAAGTCTGATTGGGCTCTACGCTCATCATAAAACCGGAACCTAGGGCTTAAAATGGATTCTGAACGACCACAAACCTCCATGGCTTGGTCGGGATTTGAACCCGAAACCTGTGATATCGAGCGCCAGAGCGCTAGTCACTCGACCATCAGGCCCCGATTGCGAACCACTAAAAAACATCCATGCCACCAGCAGGATTTGAACGTCGCCTGTTGTACCAATGACCAAAGTGCTAGCCAATTGGTCATCGAGTTGCTATACGAATAAGTATTTATCCATACGTTACTATATGTACTCAAGAAGCGTCAATGGCAACTTGTAGTGTGAATGGTTTAGCATCAACGTAATATCAAGAAGAATATAAGAAGTAATCCTTTGGTAGAAGACACCATAAAATACAATAAGCAGAACATAGCACTCTGCAGCAGTTCTGCTCTATTGCTATACTAATAATAAAAATATACAATCCACGAGTGCTAAATTAGAAAAGTCTGTAATCCAGTTGTCCCCTTTCACAATTCATTGCTGAATTTTCGATTCGTTCAATTTCCTTTCGTTCATTGCTACTACTCTTGTGAACTCTTAACATTAAGTTTTTTATGGATAATATCCCAGAAAGACGGCCTGAACGACCGAGTTTCTAGCGTTCTGTCGCTCGGTACCCCAGGTTTCAGGTTCGAGTGCCATGGATGTTGTTCATAGGGGTTCGGAATCCACTTTAAACCGTAGGTCCGGGTCTATAATGATCGTAGAGCGTTGCGGAGATATTGTTACTCTGCTTTCGTAGCTTATCTTCAAGCTACACGCCCCACCTGGGTAGTGCTAAGGAGTAACGTCGGTGCAGCGCTTGCCTTAAGGCATCCAAGACAATTGTTTAAGTATTTGCCGGCTGCATTGGAACAAAAAAATACCCCATTAAGAAACTCCACTTTGCCCTAAGCTAATGATGATGCGTCTATTCAGTAGTTACTTATCCTCTATCTACTGAGGTCGATGTCAGTACAATATTTGCCTGGTTCTTTTATAGTTCCCTGCTGGCATACCTAAATGATAGTTTACAGAGAGTTCAGTGCAATTATACTACATTTATGTGTATGATCTGTATATCATACTGCGTTTTGTATCTAGGAGGTGTTACAAAACTTAATGTAAAAACCTGGAAGGATGATAGAGTACATTATCAGAAACTTTATTCTATAGGATAGGAGCTTTTATTATTATAGAAATGCATGTCAGGAAGTTCACCAGGAGGAGATTAAAATGCGCAAAGCAGGACAAGTTGTATAAAGAGTTTTAATAGGAAAATTGAGCAAGTGGTAGACAAATCGCATATCGTTTCACATGAGATGTTCAAAGTTCTAACCATTTACAGTGATACGGCCTGGCATTCACAGCGCATTCCAAGTTACAAAGTACCTCGAGCTTATAACTATTCTACTTTTAGCACTATTCTCGTTCACGATAAATCTAGGAGCTTGATGGCCGAGTGACTAGCGTTCTACCGTAGGGTTCGAGTTTTGGTGGTGCCATGGATCTTTGTAGTGGTTCGGAATCCACTTTAAACCATAGGTTCTAGTCTAAATAATCTGCAGAGCGTTCTTAAGCAGCACGGAGCCAAGTCAGAGTTCTGCTTACAGATGATCCATCACAACCGAAGTCCCCGTTACTTCCATTCATAAGTAGACTACTCATGGTACGCCCGTTCAGCCCTACAGGACACTGAGAAGGAATCCCATACACGAAAAGCCGATCGTTCCGCTTGGTAACCTACATCTTTTCACTGAACGAAACCATATTCATATAAAAAAAAATCAATGTTATGACGTCGCTTTAAGTATATTTCCCAATACTGTCCCTTGGTGGCTAGGCCATTACCATCTGCCAACCTACACTCGAAGTGCATGTCCACTAACTCAGCGTTCGTAAACTGGTGTTATGTTCATTATTCAATTGTTGAAGCCTGAATGAGGAAGTTCTTCGTGCAGACCTTGCGGACAGAACAGCACTATCTAATGTTTCCAGGCATGCTTTGATTAATATTTTAATTCAACGGCTCTTTTCGATGTGCTCTATCTCCCTACGTTTTTACGAGTAGTTATAAAAGAATCTGTTTTTTATAAAGAAATCTCTTTCTAGACTGGCAGTTCCTTCATAATTCTACAGTTTCCAAAACCATGAATATAATAATTATAAACTGTTCATGTTAAAGCTGATAGCTACGAACCTTGCAATGTGTGAGCTTGTGTTCGGCCAAAGTCGTCGCAGATGGACAAATTTCGTCACATATGTTGCATTTGTGCTTGCTGGGCGTGGCTGTGTGGGCCTTCATGTGGTTCTCCAGCTCTCCCCTGGACTTGCAGGACTCATTGCAGTAAGCACAGAAGAGACTGACGGTGGTGGATCCTGTCGACCCGTTACCGGACTTGTGATCCTTGTGCATCCGGACATGGTGGGCCTGTCGTCTGTGGGCAGTGAGACCGGACTCGGACGTGCACACGACATCGCAGATGTCACAGCGGTGGTCCAGTCTGTTCGATGCATTCGATTTTGAGTTAATGTTCGTAGAAGACTGGGGTGACACCCCGGAAGTGGATGAAGAAACTGTGGCTGAAATTTGGTCATTTGAAGTATGCTGTTCGCCTATTTAAAATAAATAAATGTCAGTATATCCTTCTAAAGATTTTTAAGTTTTCCATGAGTGTAAGATGAATGAGGAAAATAAAAATAATATAATAAAAAAATTTCTATTATCTTTTAATTTTATGATAATTCATATGTTTCTTAACTTTTGAAAACAAAAGAACCTTAATTTAATCTTGAGTCGTTAATTTCTAGAAAAAAATTTTTTAAAAATTTGTATAAATTCTATTAGTGTTGTATCAGATCAGTTTATTTATATTACAAAAAATTTTTGAATAAAAATGTTTTCAAGATCTTTACGAATATTTTCTATGAATTTTAAGATAACACTAACACCATGGAAAGTACGTTACATAAGAGCAATAAGTCATTTTCTAAGGAAAATTTTTAGTTATAATGACAGGCTGCAGGCCAAAAGTTTTGTTGAAGACTTCAGCAAAGATTATATATATTATAAAAATTTGAATAAAAAGAATATTGACTTTCTTCTTGAAATATTTACAACTAAGATTAAAAAATTATTATTTTTTCTTATTCTTCTTCGTAACAAATCACTTAAATAAACATGTAATTATTTTTATTTAGTTCCAGAATGACAGCTGGCCAATTTCATCAATTGTCTCCATGAAGATTTGAATGGCCAAGAAAGGCCCAAGCACTTATCGACTTATTTAACAGATCCAATTCATATTTTTCTTATGTTTTATATCTTTATTTGTAATTCAATCAAACAACAAACTAAAAACCAACCAATAAAATTTTTAACTCGTTTTTGGGCAAATAAGTAGTTTTCGATTTACACAAGAAAATAATCTAAAACAAAAATGGGAAAAAATTAATAAAATAAAGAATGTTTAAATTACCCCTTGATCCTGTGCCATTAGTGGATTTTTTCGTGCAAAGATTTTGGGCCTCTTCGCTCTGCTGTCCAGCCATGGACCCTGTTGGCTGTGGTTGCACTGTAGGGGTGGTGGTGCAGGACTGGCACCACCCTGGTGACTGATGAACTGATGAGCTGGGGGTGAAGACGTTGGCTACTCCTTGGTGGACGGTCTGGATGTGTCTGTCTAGGAGGAATTCCACGTGGAATGCATCTCCACAAGCGCTGCACGTGAACTGCTTCTTGTGGGTTGAGGTATGGAATCGAAGTTGGACTTCGTTGGGGAAAATCTGATCACACAGGAGACATCTGTACGTGGTGGCGTTGCTGTTTCTGGGGTGGAAGTTCTTGGAAGACAAGTGGTTGAGTTTGACGTGGACCTGGAATTCCATTTCTGACCGGAAGTAAGCGCTGCAAGAGGTGCATTTCAAAGAGCGACATTCGTTGCTGTGCTTGACGGCGAAGTGGACCTGGATGCTCACCTGGGGATTCAACAAGAGATTTTTATTTCAACAAGTGTATTCAACAAGGGATTTCTATTTCAGCAAGTGTATTCAACAAGGAATTTTATTTAGTTTTTCAACAAGGAATTACTATTTCAATAAGTGTATTCAAAAGGAATTTCAATTTCAACAAGGGATTTCTATTTCAACAACAAGTGATATTCAACGAAATTTCTATTTCAACAAGGATGATTAGTTTTATAGGGTGATACAGGAAAATTAAAGAATATGATTAGTCAATGACATAAAAAAATAAAATCCTTTTAAGGTACGAGATTATTTTTTAAATTAATTCTTAATTTGATCAAGGATAACAATATAAATACAAATTATTGTTAATATAGACCGAGATTGTGACATATAATTAAGCATTTTATCCTTCAACTTACAAATGATTCTCTATTTCAATAGTGTCTAAGTAGGGTTGAAATAGATTTAAAGATTTTTTTTTTGTTAATTATTTCATGATTAAAGTTATGAGAAAAGAAAATATTTTTAATTTTGGTTAATTATTAACAGCATCTGAATAATATCATCTTGAGAAAAAGCTTAAAAAGGTGAATCAAATTTTTAAAAGCTTTGAGATATCAAAAATATAAATGCTATAATTTTTCTGTATTTGAGCAAAGATAATCAAAAATTTTGAAATTATCAATTTATCATATTATAAAACAAATCATATATTTATTTAATGATAATTATTTGAATATTTTAAAATTTAAATATAAGTGGATATGTCTTCCCGAAATGACTTTTTTTTCAGGTGGTTAAAAGATTTTTGCTATTAGGCATGCATCAACAGTTGACTGTGAATACATACGCTACAATTATTTCTATATTTTGGGCAAAAGTAACAGTTAAAATATCAGCGTTACATTAAAGGAATAGTTGTTGAAATCATATTGGGCTTATTATTAGTTTGAATATTTTAAAAAAAAAATTGCCGAACTTTTGGAATGCAATAATGGAAGTTCCATATAGGAGGATGCCCGGACTTGCGTGACTCCAGGAAAAAAGAATCCTTATAAGTACAATGCTCTGGAATTTGATGACAACATTGATTATTTTTTCTCTTTTAGGGTTTTTTTTCTTACTGTGTATTTTACACCCTTTTGATCTCATATTAGAGTTTGTCTTTCTTTGCCATTGGAATTCATAAAAACTACGAAAATCAAAAAGCTCCGAATTGGCAAAATCTAATAATAAACTCTAACAAAGTGTAGCTGGCCAAAAACAACATTAAATGTATTTAGTCATTTACTGATAAAAAAAAAAATTCATTGAATCAAATTAATATCATCTTTTTTAAAATAGATAATTTATTATTAAAAGGTCTTCTTGTAAAAATCTTGATATTGTTGAATCTGATACATATCTTTCAATACAGGAAAAATTATTTTGGTTCAAAATGCTCGATATTTGAGAACAACAACACTATCATTAAAATTATTCTCTGTGTTGCAAGTTTTGAATTCTATCAGTTCCTTCATTAGCATTCTTTCAAACATGGAATATCCAATATCTAGCATGTATAACCAATCAAATTCCATATTTTATTCTTAATAAACGCTTTCGTGAGTTGATTGTGATTAATCATCATGCAATTTACCAACAGCTGAACCGCAAGATAAAAAATATTACAGTAATAAATAGGAAGGAAGTCAAATCTGATGCTTATCTCGTTAATGAACAAAAATGACATAGCAATAAAAATATTGTCAGTTTTATCTTACAATCAGTTATTATTTCTTATTAAGGAAAATAGGAATATTTTAGCTTGTTTATTTACTAAAATGTTATGCAGCCTGTAACAGAAAATTGTTAGCTACATATTTGCTGAATGTTATCTTATTATATGAATGATTGCACCAAGAGCAATGAATTAATCTAGAATTTCTTTAGAGGTAAATACACGGAACCTTAGACCTCTACTGTTAAATCGGCATAACTGATTTGCCAATCAAATAATTTCCATTTACATTTTGTAGTCAAATATTATCGATTATTCAAAAAAAAAAAAAAAAAAAATAGAAATATTTTTGTTTATTTATTTACTAAAATGTTATGTTTCGATAACTTGAAAATTATTAGCTACATATCTGCGGAATGTTATATTATATGAGTGATTGCACGTAGAGCAGTTACTATTTCCAATTATATCTTGCAGTCAAATATCATCTCTTATTAAAAAAAAAAAAAAAAAATACTTAGAAGTATTTTTGTCTATATATTTACTAAAATGTTTTGTCTGGATAACTAGAAAATTATTAGATATATATTTTAGGAATGTTATATTATATGAGTGAACGCACCAAGAACAATGAATTAATCTAGATCATCCTTAGAGGTAAATACAAGGAACTTTAAACCTCTCTCGTTTTATCGGAATAACTGATTTGTCAATGAAATAATTTCCATTGATACCTTACAGTCCAATATTATATCTTATTAAAAAATATGTGGAAGTTTTGTTTACCTATTTATTTATTTAAATGTTAATATGAATGAATGATTGTACCAAAGATTTCAGAATTGATCTAGAACATTCTCAAAGGAAAATGCAAAGAAACCCAATACCTTTCGTTCTTAATAAAAATAAGTGATCTATCATATCATTTCAATCTTCTTCTTAAGTAAAATATTATCTCTTATTTAAAAAATATTATGATTTATTTTCTATATGTTTATTAAACGTTATGTCTTGAGAATCTGAATATTATTATTTACTCATTTACTTAACGTTATATCACGGGAATCAATATACAAAGAGCTGAGAATTATTTAGAAAGAGGTAAATAGAAAAAAAAGAGAGGTAAATAGTAAATAAAGGTAAAAATAAAGTAAATAATGTAAAATTTAAACAGGGGAATAAATAGAGGTAAATAGTAACTTTAGACCTATCTCGCTTAATCGGCAAAAAATGACGAACTAGTTAAAAACGTCCATTTGCTTGTTAACAAATTCTATCTCATGTTTTACAATCTAAATGAAATTTTCCAATTTTATCAAAACCTGTCTTTTTGAAAACGTAACAGAAAATTATTGTTTACGCATTTGCTGATTGTCATATTATGCCCCAGGAAGAATTGGATCTATAGCATCCGAGAGGTAAATGAGACACCTCTCTCGCTTAATGAACAGAAATGACCGATCAATTAAAAGCGCTCACTCGCCCTTTACGTTTTCGCAAAGGGCGAGTACGTCATCCAGTTTTTTTTTTGGAATTTTAACAAATGTTTTTCTCACGTTTTGAAATCTATAGCAAACTATTATTGGCCATCCATTAAATCACTCGCCGTCACCTTAAATGACCAATCAATAAAAGACGCCCCCTTACTTTTTTCCGGTTTTAACAAAAATTGTCTTCTATGAAAAATTGCCTCTTCTATCTCGCTTAATGGGCATAAATGCCCAACGAGTTAAAATCCACTTTCTCTTTAACAAATCCTTTCTCACGTTTTGAAATCTATATCAAATTATTATTGGCCACCACTTTGTCAAAAACTTTGAAAACGTAACAGAAAGTTGCTGTTTACGCTTTTGCTGAATGTCATATGTTATGTACCATGAGCTTGAAATGGATCCATAGCATCGCGAAGAAGTAAATGAAACACCTTTCTCGCTTAATCAACATAAATGACCAATTAATAAGAGATGCCCCCTTACTTTTTCCAATTTTATCAAAAACTGCCTTTTTACAAAACGCAACAGAAGATAATTGTTTACAAATTTGCTGAATGTCATATTACGCACCAGGAGCTCGAAATAGATCCATAGCATCCCGAAGATGTAAATAAAACATCTCTCTCGCTTAATCAACATATCAATAATATATCAACATATTAATATGACAAATCAATAAAAGGCGCCTTCTTACTTTTTCTAATTTTATCAAAACCTGTCTTTTTTGAAAACGTAACAGAAAATTGCTTTTTACGGATTTGCTGAATAACATATTATGCACCAGGAGCGCGAAATGGCTCCGTAGCATCGCGAGAGGTAAATGCAACACCTCTCTCGCTTAATCAACATTTCAATAATATATCAACATATCAATATGACCAATCAATAAAAGACGCTACCTTACTATTTTCCAATATGATGAAAATCTGTCTTTTTTGATGTTGTAACAAAAATTATTATTTACACATTTGCTGAATGGTATATTATGTACCAGAAGCTTGAAATAATTCCATAGTATCCTCTCGCTTAATCAACATAAATGACCTATCAATAAAAGGTCATACCCTTACTTTTTCAAGTTTTAACAAAAATTGCCTTGTTGAAAATGTAACAGAAAATTATTGTTTACGCATTTGCTGAATGTCATATTATGCACCAGAAGCTGGAAATGGATCCATAGCCTCGCGAGAGGTAAATGAAACACCTCTCTCGCTTAATCAACATAAATGACCTATCAATTAAAAGCGCTCACTCGCCCTTTACGTTTTCGCAGGTGGTGCTTGTGCGGGGCCCATTAATCAATGCGACGACTCGCATTTCCCATTCATAGTGAGCCCACGCTGCTGCGGCCAATCAAGCCCATACTTAATCAAAGGTCTCTTCCTTGAGAAAGGAAATTAGCAAATTGGTGGCGTGACACTGCGGAATCTTGTTTTGGGCATGCACGCTTCCGTCAATGACCCTGCCGCGGGGGAAGGTCACCGAGTCCTTTGATATAAAGCCGCTCAAGCCTTTCTTTCTTCCCGCTCCGGCATTGTGTGCATTCGGCTCGGTTTCGCTGAACCGAACTTGGGATTGATTGTTAGCAAATGATGAAAACAATTGTTGTCTTTTTCTCTGTTCAAATATAGCAACGATTTCAAATTGCTGTTTATTTGTGGTGAATTTTATGAATAAATAAACATTTCTTAAGTGGAAAGGTAGCTAATGATCTGATTGATTGTGTGTTGTCGGTGTAGATTTAGTTTGGATTACTTCGATTGAATTACCTGGTTTGGTGGTTAAGGGATGAAGAAAATAGACATGCTTTGTTTTTTTCTGTTCGTATACATCAACAAATCCAACTGATATGCGGTGAATTTTCCCAAACAAACATTTCTTCAGTGGACAGATAGCTAATCATCTGATTCATTGTGCGTCCACTGTAGATTTGTTTTGGCTTGATTTGATTGAATTGCCTGGAATTAGTTAGTGTTTAGAGGATGAAGAAAAAATACCCATGTATTTTTTCTGTTCCTATACAGCAACAAATTCAAATTGCTGTTTATTTGTGGTGAAATTTCCCAATTAAATAAACATTTCTTCAGTGGAAAGATAAATAATGATCTGATTCATCGCGTGTTGCCGATATACATTTGGTTTGGCTTGATTCTATTGAACTGTCTGGAATTAGTGTCAGTAGACGAGGAAAATAATCATGTATTGTTTTTCTAAATTCAAGCTGCAATTTATTTATAGTGAATTTTCCCCATTAAACAAACGTTTCTTCAGTGGAAAGATAATCAACGATCCCATTAATTAATTGTTGTTGGTGGTGCTTGTGTCAGTGGATGTAGAGAATAAAAGGCCTGGAAATAAACTTTTTAAAAAGCCGAAAATAAAATAAAATAAAAATTTAAAAAGTAAACAGAACTATGTCTGATTTATCAAAGTCGATAATCGATAAGTCCATCATAACAAAATGATTATTACCTGGGTTTATGGTGTCTGAAGTTTTTAAAAAAAATTTTTTACTTGTATAGAAACCCATAAATTCATGAGCAGAGCACAGATTTTAAACATTGAAATTATATAAAATTATAAATTCAGCGTATTTTTGCGTAATATTAATTTCATTGCAGTGCCAAATTATCTGCATCGTGTCTGGATTTTTTTGAAGTTCTCTTATCTTCTCATGAACAAATATTTAAATCATATAAAATTATAAATATCAGAAGTTCAATGTACCAACATTTCCAAAATACACAATTACCAGAAACTTTTGATTATTCTAATAATTTTATAATTCATGAGCCACCAACAAAAAACAGCAAGCAGAAGCCAGTCCGGTAGCCGCCACAAGTCCGGGATCAGAATTATGATGCCATCTGTATTGCCACCTAATATTAACAACATCCATTGACAGCGAATTTTCAGGAATGTTTAGTATAATTTTCAAAACATTGCTGTTTATTTAAAATTTCCAGATATTTTTGGGTAATATTAATTGAATTGCAGTGCCAAATTATCTGCATGGTGTCTGGATTTTTTGAAAATTTCTTTTTACCTTTAGAGAGACCTATAAATTCATGAGCAAATATTGAAATTATATAAAATTATAAATTTTAGGAGTTCAATGCACCAACTTATCCAAAGTAACCAATTACCAGAAACTTTTGATTATTCTAATAATTTTATAATTCATGAGCCAACCAGGAGCCAGTCCGGTAGTCGCCACAAGTCCGGGTTCAAAATTATGATGCAATTCGTAAGCCCACCCCTGATATTAACAATATTCATTGATCAGGAATTTTTATTATAATTTTTTCAAAAAACCGCAGTTTATTTAAAATTTCCAGATATTTTTAGGTAATATTAATTGAGTTGTAGTGGCATCACATCCTAAACATCCCTTCTCCATATTCATTAATATCGTCTGAAGGGGTTGTGGTCACGATGCTCGTGCCTTATCTTTCGTTACGGTCCAATGAGCTCACGATTACTCATTTGACTGAGCTGCCCATAAGAAGATGTAATTGAGGAGTTGATGAATTTATAAATAATGGCGGTGCAGGTAGCTTGAAAAGTATGAATAAATGCTTCAATACGGTATCTTAATAACACCATTGTCGAGTTGGTAGCTAGGAGATTATGAAAATGTATTGTTTTTAATATGGAAGCTTTTGTTAACATGACACGGCTATTACTTAAGTGTCTTTGGACATTAACTTTTCAGAAGCATGATTAAAACGTAGAATTTTAAAATGGACGATTGTAAAAAAAAACGTATTATTTGTAAAAGAAATATTAGGACCATTCTTTTTTAAAAATTGCATAACATTTTGAAATACACCTTAAAAAATAATTGTTTTTTTTTTTTTTTTTTTTTATTGGAATTAATCTAATATTTATGAATCTCAAACGTATTTTAAATAGATAAGATGAAAATATAGTACTTTTGTTAAAACTATAAACTTCTGTGTACAGAAATTGAATTATTATTATGGTTATTTAAATTTCTCCTCCCCTGTTACCATACGCTGAAGAAATGGGTCTATTTCATTTGACCAAGGCTTCTCAGATGGAAATTCGATCCATTATGTTGTTTTGTGTTACTTGCTATGGCACTCAAACATCAAGCTTTTTTTTTTTAATACAGCTTTGTGCAAATGGTTTAAAACAGTTTTTTGGTCGATCTTTAACTCCTGGACGATGCTACAACTGTTAACGTGCCGATAAGCTTCGATTATTTCTGTGATTTTATCGACATTTTCAACGACTGGCCTACCTGTGCACTGTGCATACTTAACATCAAATGTACCTGAACGGAATCGATGAAACCAAAATTGCACGTAATTGTCTGTTACAGTATCAGGACCACAAACATCATTCCCAATTTCAGCCACCTGGCTTGCATTTTCTTCTTTATCAAAGAAAAACTATAAAATTTACCAAATTTTCTCTTTGTTGACTTGTTTTAACACCCTGTAACTCACAACTGAATGGACCAAACAAAAAAACAGCAACAGAATTTTTAGTGCGAAATCTCACCTTTCCAACGAGCATAAATCTAAAATTGTTCGATCGATACTTTACGACAGGGGTCTCCAAACCTTCCAGCCTTAGGGCCATACTGTTTACTCAGTAAGTACCAAGGGCCAAAACCGTTTTAATTTTTTCTGCCATTCTCTATAATTTCTAGTTAGTTGTTACGCTTAAGTTAAATTTTCTACATATTATGCTTGTCATTAAGCTTTACGTAGCAAGTAAATAAAACCAATTTATTATCATCCAACTTATTACAGCAACAATAAGCTATTCGCTGTTGCGGGCCGGATTGATGACACTGGCGGATTTGGCCCGCGGGCCGTAGTTTGGAGATCCCTGCTTTACGAGATATCGATCTCTCACAGCCATCTAAAGAAAATATAATGAATTTCTTTTACCTCAACCTGATATTTCATTTAAATAATAATACTTAAAAATATACATCAAATTCACCCAGTATATTAATATGCTATTTACCAAGAAATTTTCTCAAAATTATATTTCTCGTATAAAAATAAATCACTAAAACCTCTTTATAAATTGTATTTATGTAATCTATCTATGTTTACTGTAAAATTGTGAAATTGGCGCTTAGGTAACAGCTAGTGAAAGGATAGCAGGGATTTTAATGACACTTACGCTAAATTTTAAGTCTTGTTCTACTTTGCAAATGCTTTTAATTAGCTGAACATCAAATTCGTATATTTGCAGTGACGAGGTCATTGTTACAATAGCAGAAAAAAAGAAGTTCCTAACATCTCTTAAATTACGTCATATCAAATTTTATACAGTGAGAAAAAAAGTAATAAAACTGGTTTTTATACTTAAAGGTGATAGAAGGTTAATAACCTTCGCTTTCGCGGCATAATACAAAAGATACTTTTATAGATCAATGAATAAAAATAAAGCCATTTTAAATCGACTCCTTATTTCTTTACATTTGAAACCAAAATGCTTAGCATTCATCACAAGAAGTCAATAAGCTAATGATAGAGTAACTCATCACTCAATCACAGTTTACAAGACACAAAATGACTCTATCAGCAAGGGAAAGGAACATAAGGTCAACTTTAGTTTGAATTAGGATCAGCAATGCAGTAAATGGAAAAAAAAAAATCGAAGAAAATATCTAGGTTAATAATGTAAAGTTGAAAAAATAGGTATTGTGATCTTACTTTGGCATATTTAGCTTTGAATTGAGAAATTTCAAAGCATCATTGGAAAAGTCGTTTTAATATGGCACCGGACTCTGGGAAAATGCAACACGAATATGTGTTTATCGCCATATTAGGGTAAACTTTATTCCTTTAAACTGAATTGATTGCGACTAGTGCGATTCTGGCTATTCCCTAAACTCAGAAGATCACTCCGAGGACACCGTTTTGAGTCGATTGAAGAGATTCAACGTGAATCGCCAAGCGCTTTGAAGGCCATCCCTGCCGATGACTTTTTAGCATGCATTGAGGATTGAAAAAAAGTTGGCATAACTGCATTGTGTCCGAAGGGGATGGCTTTGAAGGCGATGAAATAAATGTGGAAGAATAAGTAAAGAGTTTTTGAAAAAAAAAATAATTAGTCTCACTTTTGGGCAAAGATAATACAATTAAAAAATTATCTTCAGATAATCAGTGGACTATTACTGATTCCAAAAGTATTAAAGAAGAAGCACAGAAATGTGGTGTCGTGCAGAACTTCTGTCACTAAACAATACAAAAAGGTTACTGTACACTCACACACAAAATCTACGTAATTTTCGTAGAAAATTAATTAGTCATATAGATTTATCCTAACGTTCGTCGTTCATATGAAACAACCAAGAGTAGGATAGGACTTTGTATTCAAAAGCCTGTTTTAGCTTTTTTCTTTGTACATCATATTTAGTACGTTGGAATAAAATATGTTCCTCGGTTTCAGGTTTTTATTGCATGTTGAGCATAATGGAGAAGATGCTAATTCAAATCTATTGAATCTAACTTTAGAAGGATAGATTTTGGTGGGAAATCTTGAAATTAGTACTTCTTTTTTTCTATTGATGGGTAAGAGACGATGAGTTGGTTTGATACTATTTAAACGCATCAGATCCGTGCGTATTTTCCTTTGATCCATTGTTCATCTGAGATTTTAAATGCTTTTTTTTTTATGGTAGATGATGTCATCCAGTGAAATCCAAATTAAAATCATTGTATCTGACGCGGGTTTTGCTAAGGAATCTGCTTGTTCATTTTCATGTATACCAACGTGACCTGGAGTGACAGACGAATTGTAAGGATAAAATTGAGTTCAAGTTTTGTTTGATATGATTTCAAGAAGTATGATAACTCATGTGGATTTAAAATTTCAATTTTGGCAACCTCAAAGGGCAGAGAGACTATCTGATAAAATAATGTAATTGTGTGATTCGTGTAGATCTGCTAAAATTGATAAAATCAGTGCGATATTTTCACACGTAAAAAATACTATTTTAATTTGAGATCTTCTCAGATGAATTTTCTTGGGAGAAAAAATTAATGCAAGAAATTGAGTTTTGGATGCATCACTTGCTAAAATGGTTTTATTTTTCCAATTTTCCTCTTTATATTGTTCCAAAAAAGATTCTTAATTAAATAGTGATACTACTGTGTCCAAAAAGGAAGACCAGTTTTCAATTTAAATTTCCAGGCGTGTTTCAATTTTTTTTCTTTTTAGTTTGCTGGCATTGTCCTTGACATCTGCGTGAAATTTGACGTCAAAATATTCATTAGTGCTTGAGTTAAGCTTGGTTTTGTGAGACGCTAAAATTGATTCCGCAATTTTTGAAATCTCTCATTAGTCGATTCAAAACGGTATCCTCGGAGTGGTCTTTAGAGTTTAGGGAATAGCCAGAAGTAGCACGATGCTAAATTAGGTGAATACAGTGCTTGTGGAACGATATGGGTTTCATTTTTGGCGAAAAAGTCACAAAGAATCAATGCAGTGTGAGCTGGCGCATTCACAGTGTTTTCGGTACCAATCGAGATTTGACACATTTGAGGCCCAAACATCTTTTAAAATGGAATTTAAATTCCAACATCATCAGCAAGGTCTCTAATTGCAAATAGACGGTTTGCAAACACCCAATCTTTAATTGTTTGGACGTGAGTTTCGTCGGTTGAGGTGGATGGTCGAATTAAATCGATCGACGACCAGAGTTCTCTTAGTCTTCAACTCCTTCTCTGCCTTCTTTGAACTGTTTATACCACTTCTAAACCTTTCTTTCCGATATAGGAATGCTCACCGAATGCCTTCTGCAACATTCTTATACGTTTCCGCAAACAAAATTGAACGTAAGTTCTTGCTCCATTAATTCAGACATTTCAAAAATCACGGGATCAGTTTTAGCTTCTCACAAAGCCAAGCGTAACTCAAACACTAATGAATATTTTGACGTCAAATTTTCCACAGATGTCAAAGACAGTACCAACAACCTAAAGAACCTTAAAGTCAATTCCCACTTTTTTTTTCACTCTATTGCAGAAAGTCCTTTATAAATAATTTTCATTCATTTTTTTTTAAGTTTATCTGGCGCCATCTATCGGTAGATATATGCAACTTAAGTCTAAAAAAAACTAAAATTAATTCATTAAATTTAAATACCGAATTAATATTTGAAAAAACTGTACTAACATCCAGTGTCATCCACTGCAAGTTCAAAAAATGTGTATGAACTTGAGTGGATGAATAGAAAGTGTTTTATGAAAGATTGACAATTTGAACAAGATATAGAACAAGATATGAAGGGAGAGTGTGCGCTAATAGAAGGAATTAAATGGGACTGACCTTGGAGTCGAAGATCTGCTTGCACAGGGCACACCGGTAC
>BPLR01016938.1:0-11498 GCA_021605095.1 Caerostris extrusa
ACTGATATCGAAAGTGCCTGGTATACATTATAATTTACTTTTATTTTAAGAAGAAAATTTTGTATTTAAATGCTTTTCCTTCTTAGATAAAGATTTGTTAATTCAAAGTGATATTCCAGATTTATGTGTATAGCTATATATTAATGTTCTATAATATGTTTATAAATAGAATATTCAGTTGTGAATTTACTTCTATGTTTATGTAATCTAAAATATTAGGATTGAGAAACAATTGATTCAGAAAATAAATAATATATGCTAAAGATATTGATATTTTAGAAAACTATTATAAAAATACATTTTGTGTAAAAAAAAATTTTCCATTTATTTTTAAAACTAAGTCATTATTTCTCTAATCATAATTTACTAAAACATGCTTTGATAATTTACTACTAGTGCTCTCAAAAATAGCTTTTCTAATTTGAGAAGAAAGAAAAAAGAATTGTGAAAATGTTTGATTTTATTTAAAAATCGTAATTGTAAATAAACATTCAAATAGAATTCATAATTTTTGCATTATAATGTGTTGTGACAAAATCATTCAATGCCAACTTTTGCTTAAAAAGCATTTATTTTTGTTGTTTATGTTATAAAAATTTAAATTTATTTATTAATAGCATGAGGAAAAAATGCTTTTTTTATTGTTTATATCAATTTTTCATAAAGATTAATTTAGCTTCTAAATACTTTGCTATCTATTTTTGTTTATTTTAATGTTAGAAAAATATATTTTTACTTAAATTTAATGAACAGATATTCCAACTTTTCTTCATTAGTAGATCACCTTTTTTTTTTATTAAAATAAACATTTATTTATTAAAAAGTCATATTTTTATGGTTGTGAATACATAAAATTTCATGTGAATAGTCTCAATAGAGAAAATGAACAAAATGCTATAAAATTGTACCGTCTGATATTATTTAACATTTTAGCAATATTTGTGATAAGTAAAATGTGATGTCCAAGTGAATTTTTATATAATTATTTCACTGAAATAATTTCCATAGGCCTGAATATTGGGTTTATATGTATTTTTATTATATTGTTAAATTATTGAAAGTTTTATGATGTTCATATCTATGTATATATTATATCTCACAACAGATATTCAATATTTATAAATACATTAGGAATAGCTTTCCTAAGATTTAAAAATTAAATAAAAATATTGAGTTTTCTTTTCTTTTCTATTTTACAACTTTTAATTAATATACATGTGAAATGTTTATATTTAAAATAATTGATTTCTCTAATATGAAATTTAGAATTTGATGTATTATTGCTCATACTAATGCTATATAATAGCTTTCTTAAGTTGTAAAATATTATACAAACAGCATAAATATGTAAAACCAATTAATGCTATTTTATATTCTCTAAAATCTCCATTAAGCAGGTAATTTATTCTTGTAAAACAACATTATGCAATTTCTGCATTGTATTTAACTCGCTATGACACATTTGTATAGTGTCAGATAAATGTGATTGATTTGAAATCAATTTCACGTTCTACACCATAATATATGTCACTCACTACAAACAATAATTTCAAATTTCTGTCACTACATTGATTGTTATACATATATAATTAATCTAACATGATATTTTAGTGCTCTTTATTAATTTAACTGTTTTTTTTTTTTAAAGGTGTGAATTTTTCAGCAGTCAAAAATATTCTCATTTTAGTTATTTTTAATGAAATTATTTCATAAATTCAAATAAAAAAAAATAATATATGTAATAAAAGTTTTTTAAATTCTAACACGTTTTAAATATCTAAAAGAATAATATAAAAGTAATAAAAAATTAATTGACATTTTTTTTTTTTAAAGAACAATTTAATATTTTTTCTAAGATTTGGTAAGAATATAGAGAATATAGAAAAAAAGTTATTATAGTTTTTAGTTATAAGAAAAAAACACTCGCAAAGAACTCTTGCTTTATAACTATAAACAGTGTTGATATATACATAAATATTTATTTTACGAAATATCTTTATTTATGTGCAAATTTATATATTAAAAAAAATTGTAATATTCTTCAGGATGTGGGTGGGAGATTTTGAATCCAATTTTCTCCTTTTGTAAGAATATACAGAATTTTGAAAAACTGCAATAACTCTTTCTATGACATTTGTATTAATTAAACGTAAAATTAGAATTTTGAAAAAAAAAAAAAAAAAAAAAAAAAAAATGTGGGTTTTTTTTTTTTTTTCCCTTCATTTTTGTTATTTTATACATGACCTGTAAAACACAAATATTAGCAGTCAGAACTTTTTGAAAATAACAAATGTAAAAGAATTCAGATTCTTATAAAAGAGATATTTTTAAAAAAAGTGTGAATATATTACTTTCAATATAAGGTTGCTCAGTTGTAAACACAATATACTAAATTTTTGCCCCTAACTTCACTAATTCAAAATTTTAGATTGAGTAGTTCAATTTTGTACAGCTACTGATGTTAAAAAAGATGTGTTTTAATGAAGGGTTACTTAATAAGCAATATAATCTATAAAAATATAATTGAGATGGATTATCAATGGCTAAATAACAAAGAAATAATAAAAACATTCTTGATAGAGTGTTTTCATTATTTCTATTAATATTCATCATCATTACTAATTATATGATATTATCAACTCTTATCATATTATCAAATAAAATTTATTAACCTTGGTAAAGATTTAAATTACAAATTTTATGATTCACCTAGACCAGGGGTCTCCAAACTGTCCAGCCTTAGAGCCATACTGTTTACCCAGTATGTACCAAGGGCCCAAACCGTTTTAGTCTATCTGCCATTATCTATAATTTTTAGACTAGTCGCAGAGTATGCGCTCTGGTGAGCATACGCTTGCTAAATTCGCTGGTTCAATTACTATTGTCGATATGACCGTGACACTTGACGACATTTATTGGTTAAAAGCGGAAATAAGTAAGTATAACTATCGAGGGTAACCGTGGGATGTTCACTAGTTTATAATGTTAGTGGGATTCATTTCAATTATTTGTTATGCTTAAGTTAAATTTTCTGATATTTTGCTTGTCATTAGCTTTACCTAGCAAGTAAATAAAACCGAGTTATTGTCTTTCTGTGTTTTTTATCCAACTTATTACAGCAACAATAAGCTATTCACTGTCGTGGGCCGTAGTTTGGAGACCCCTGACCTAGACCAGTGTTTCTTAATGTGGGGCCCATGCCTCACAGGGAGCAATTTGAAAACAGACTCATCCGAAACTTAAGTTAACTGTATATGATTCTCAGTCACTATTCGAGCTGGTTCAAAAAAAAAGTTCATCAGTATTAGGAAGAATATTTAAAATGCGGTTTCATAATCGCCGTTCACGATGAACGGTCACTTTTTTGTCTTTTATGCTAACAATGTTTGACCAAGAAATCAATGAAACAAGGTCGTATTGAAGCGAGTTTGAGTGGTCATGTTAACTGATGCCTAATACTTATATTTATTGATTTAAATTACCTTAAAACTTTAAAGACAAATTTTGAAAAAGAGTAACATATAAATGCTCTATTTACTGCTCATAATGTAACTGTCAATAGTACTCTTGGGACTAGTTATCAAATTTCATTTTTCATCGCTAAATTTGGGAAAAGTCATACAGTAGGGGAGATTTTATTAAAACCATCAATATCAGCATTTCTTAAAAAAAAACCTGATAAAGACTATTAAAAGCTATGTCACTAAGTATGCAAAACAAATAAACGAGTGAAAGTTTTGAAATACAATTTGTTGAAAAGCTAAAAGCAAAATTCTCTGTACAAATGGATGAATTGATTTTGAGAGACACTGAGGCCATATTTATAACTTACATAAGATATATTGATAATGGTAATTTTGCTGAAGAAATATTCTGCAAATTATTAGAAAGCATCACTACCACCAAAGATATACACTAAAGTGACAAAAGTCATGGGATAGCAATATGCAAATTTTCAGATGGCAGTAGCATCGCGTAGAACAGGTATAAATGCGCAGTGCTTTCGCAGAGCTTTCATTTCTGTTCAAGTTATTCATGTGAAGAGGTTTTGACGTGATGATGACCGCACGACGGGAATTAACAGACTTTGAACGCAGAATGTTAGTTGGAGTAGACGCATGGGTCATGCCATTTCGGAAATCGTTAGGGAATTCAACATTCCCAGATCCACTGTGTCAAGAGTGTGCCGAGAGTATGAAATTTCAGGCATAACATCCCACCATGGACAGCGCAGTGGTCGACCGCCTGCACTTAACGACCGAGACCGGCGACGTCTGCAAAGAGTCGTAAATTCTAACAGACAAGCAACACTGCGTCAAATAACCGCAGAAATCAATGTGGGACGTACAAGGGACTTGTCTGTTAGAACTGTGCGGAGAAATTTGGCTTTCTTGGGCTATTCCAGCAGAAGACCGACTCGAGTGTCTTTACTGACAGAACGATATCGCTTGCAGCGACTCGTGGGCACGTGAGCATATCGGTTGGTCCCTAGATGATTGGAAAACCGTGGCCTGGTCCGATGAGTCACGATTTCAGTTGGTAAGAGCTGATGGTAGGGTTCGAGTGTGGTGCAGACCCCACGAAGCCATGGACCCAAACTGTCAGCAAGGCACTGTTCAAGCTGGTGGTGGCTCCGTAATGGTGTGGGCTGTTTTTTCATGGCATGGACTTGGTCCTCTGGTGCGACTGGACCGAACATTGACTGGAAATGCTTATGTTCAGCTACTTGGAGATCACTTGCAGCCATTCATGGACTTCATGTACCCAAACAACGATGGGATTTTTATGGATGACAATGCGCCATGTCACCGGGCCACAACTGTTCGCGATTGGTTTGAAGAACATTCTGGACAATTCCAACGAATGATCTGGCCACCTAGATCGCCCGACATGAATCCCATCGAGCATTTATGGGACATCATCGAGAGGTCTGTTTGTGCCCAAAATCCTGCACCATCAACGCTTTCACAATTATGGACGTCTATCGAGACAGCATGGCTCAATATTCCTGCAGAAGACTTCCAACGACTTGTTGAGTCCATGCCACGTCGAGTTGCTGCACTTCGACGGGCGAAAAGAGGGCCGACACGATATTAAGTGGTATCCCATGACTTTTGTCACTTCAGTGTATATAGTAAGCTACAAAAGACTACTTAGGGGCTAATAATATACCAATGAAAAATATAACATTTTGTGCTGGAGATGGTGCTACTAATATGATGGGGAAGAAAATTGATGAAAGATGAGAATCCAAAAATGTGCATTTTGTTATTTACAAGGAAAACCCGATAGCTAAAAAGATTTCACCTGTTCTAAATAAAGTACTAAATTTAGTTATAAAGTGTATCAATGCTATTACAACTAGTACCAAAATAAAAACATCTCTTCAAATTATTATGTGAAGAATAAAATGAAGATCATGTGAGACTTATACTTCACACTGAAGTAAGATGGCTTTCAAAAGGGAACAGCTTGAAAACATTTATGGAACTATTTGATACTCTTAGTGATTTTTTTAAGCAAAAAACCTGTTAACTGTCAATGGCAAGACATTTGTGAATTATTTAGCTGACATGTTTGAAAAACTAAATATATTAAATAAATAATTTCACGGAATAAATAAAATTCTTGTCTATACAAAAATGAAAATACTTGGTTTCATTACCTTTATTGAATATATCAGACATATATTTATAACAAAAATTTTGAAAAGTTTCATTAGCTCCAAAAAATGTAAAATGATTGATACCACTAAACATGTTATTGTCAATCATCTGAAATTTTATCTGCTGATTAAATAAAAAAAAAAAAAAAGGATTTTCTGATTTGAAACAAATTGATTTCCCAACTCTTGGATGATGCAGCCAATGTTTGTCTGATATTTCAAATATGTAGTACCAAAAAAGAATTTGCAGAAATGCATAATGATGAGTCAATTAAAACTTTATTTAATATAAAAGGAGCAATAGGTAGCATGGCTTTGTGAGGATTAGAAAATAGACAAAATCAAATATAGAAATATGCAAGAGAACTATTGTTACCATTTATCTTCATATTTAATTGAATGCACATTTACTGCAATAGATGATTTGCTGCTAAAAAAGAAATTCGCTGGACATAACAAAAAAGGGGAACTAATTTGGAACTTTTGCAGAAAACACAAGGATTTCACTAAATTTAAATAATAAATTATTACTAATAATTAAAAAATCTTTCATTAAAATTGTTATGTACTTGAATTTCAGTTCTCCATCATATGTTTTAAAAATTTACTGTGTTTGCTCAATAAATAATGATTAATAAAAATTATATATATGTCAAGAGGGGGGGATTATAAGAATTATAGAAAGGCTTAGGTGGGGAAGAGCACAAAAAAGCTTGGAAACATTGTTCTAGACTCATGCAAAAAAAAAAAAGAGAGAGAGAGTATGATATATCTTCTACTATATATAATTCCCGTGTCACGATGTTTGTTCGGGATGAACTCCGAAACTAAGAATCCGATTTTAACTTTTTTTTTTTTTTTTTTTTTTAAATGTGTGTTTTGTTCCAACTTGAGAGATAGGATAGTTTTTATTCAGATTTTTTATTTTATTTAAATGCAAAATCGCGTAAAAATCTACCCCTGAGGAGGTCGCTAATCTTGCAACCCTGAATTTTCGCCAATTTCTTTAGGGTTGCAATACTGTAATTAGAGGAATTCGTAGCTTCATTTTCCGAAGAATATAATGACTATTTTATTGCTATTTCGATAATTAATTGCAGAATTCTTATTTGCACTAATTTCATCGTTGGAGTAAGAAGTTTGTTTCCACTACAGACATACCGCAATAAAAGGTAAGTTAGATGGCGCCGTGTCTCGATGCCTGTACTGCCATTACCGTAAAATTCTCATGTTCTGAATATTATTGTTTTATGTACTGCTTTAAATTTTGTGAAAATTATATTGTATGAAATTTATATTATTTTTATGAGAAATAAATCAAATGTATGTAAGTATTACCTGATTTGTTAATCAATATTTTTTTTTTATTTTCTAAGTTTGAATTTGAATAAAATATATTGAATGAAAGGTTGTGAACCAAAACATTGAACTTTTCTATGCTTAAAGTTTGTCAACATGTGTTGTATTTGATTAAGAATTCTAAAATGAAATGTGATTTACAAGATATTATAATTTTAAAGAAAGATGATGAATTTTAAGGATTTTTTGAAAAGCGTGAAAATGAAGTAAACTCTGCAATTATTTGATACAATGATAACATTAAAATTTTATAAAAGGTATTATAATAGTTGCAAGTTGAAAATCAAGGACATTTTATTTTAAAAGCTTTTGTTATTTGAAAAACAAAGAATTTGAGTGATTTGAATATTGTCGAAGAAAAAAATTGATAAATGGTACTTTTAAGTTGGAAGTTATTTAAAGAAAACAAAAATAAATAAGTGTTTATATTAATAAAGGAGAATTTAAAGCTCAATAACATTTTTATGTATGTACATTTGTTTTTATTTACATTTAAAAGTTGGTTTTAATTATTTCTTATTTGAATTTTTATGCATTTTATATTCATTCAAAACATCATAATACCAATATTTCTGTTTTAAATGCTTTGAAACTTCATGTAAAAGTTTTCTTTAAATGTATGAAAGGAATAGAACATGGAAATTAACCTAAATTCATAAATTATTTTTATTTCAGTTTTTAAACTAATAATGTTTTTAAATTTGTAAAAAAAAAAAGTTTGTGTCAACAAACTTTAAGCATACAAAAATGTATAAATAATTAAGATCAAGTAAATAATCAAGATTTGGATCAAAATTACTTGTGTTATGATGTTTCACATGAAAACAAAAAACATAAAAATTCATTCTGAGAAAAAGCTAAAAACAACTTTTAATTAGAGATATTACTTTTAAAAATGTTGTAAATATATTAAAATGTCATTGAATTATCACGTTCATAGTCTTATTTATTAAAAAATATACTTTTTTTTTTCCCTTAAAGCTCTAAATATTTTCTGAGCTTTGTTTTGAAAAAGTTAAAATTTGCTCGACAAAATTTTTTTTTTTACAACTTCCTCCTATTTTCAAAGGCTTTTTAATATGAAATGACCTGGATTTAAAATATTTAGCCTTTTTGCAAGTGTTTTGATTAAATATATTCAAAACCTTCGAATTTCACATAAAAATATCAACTTTAACTATTTTTTATACAATTTATTCTTTAAAATATGGATAAACATTGCAAAAATGTGATATTGTTGCAAACCTTGACAATTAAAAAATAAATAAAACATGAATAGTTTTTTCCTTTGCAAGTATTTTTATGCTGGGAATATCCTTATGTAGGTAATATACTGTTTTCAAATTTAGAATATATTTAATCAAAACACTTGCAAAAAGGCTAAATATTTTAAATCCAGGTCATTTCATATTAAAAAGCCTTTGAAAATAGGAGGAAGTTGTAAAAAAAATTTTGTCGAGCAAATTTTAACTTTTTTCAAAACAAAGCTCAGAAAATATTTAGAGCTTTAAGGAAAAAAAAAAAGTATATTTTTAATAAATAAGACTATGAACGTGATAATTCAATGACATTTTAATATATTTACAACATTTTTAAAAGTAATATCTTAATTAAAAGTTGTTTTTAGCTTTTTCTCAGAATGAATTTTTATGTTTTTTGTTTTCATGTGAAACATCATAACACAAGTAATTTTGATCCAAATGCTACAAAATGTTGTATTTATATTTTTCATAAATGTTTACAGGGAATAAACATCTGAAATGATTATAGCTACATAAATATTTCTTATTTTAATTGTGAAACTTGGAATTACATGCAAAGTTTGGAAGAATTTTGTGTCGACAGCATTTAAACTAGCACAAAATAATAAATAAGAAAGATATAAATTTACCAGAGGTCTATTCCCTGTAAAATGTTAGTACAAACAAATACAAACTTAGAAATTTAAAAATATTGATTTTATTTTGAGTTATCATGTTTTGTAACAGTATCAATTTTTGGCCATTTTTACCCTTATTTTAGCTTATAAAAATAAAAAAAAAAAAATAATAATGAAATTTTTTATGGGAAATCATTAGTTTTCAGATACATTCAATCCAAAAATGTGTATAAAGATAAAAATTTCAAAAAATTCCTTCGAAGATGTTCGTGTACCTTAAACGATCGTTTGCAGTTGCATTTTATTGTGAATTTTTTTTTTTTAAGTCATTTATTATTATATCCCGATTTTATTTTAATTGTATTGCAAATTTTTCAATTATCATTTTCAGTAAAATGCCAAAAAAAAAAAATCTGACCTCCACAATGCCCGTAGGCGTGAGGCACGACGTAGACGTGCTGAGAGGGCCCTCATGTCAACAAATCAAACCACGGCAGCAAACGCTATTGAAAGGCATAGGGCAACAGAAAGACGTATGCAAGAGTCAAGCGAACATCGTGATGAACGTCTGCGGCTACAAAGAGAAAGGTCAAGAGCGGCGCGTAAACAACATGTGGCCAGATATCGAGCACAGGATCAAGAGAGACAGCAAACCAGTCGCGCATTAACACGTACGCCTTTTTTTTATTTTTTTGTCTTGCGTTGGAGTATTCCCCAAACATCAATTATTCTGCTCATTCAAAGATCGCCATCGGTCCAATGGATCAAATATGCCGATACTGCCAGGCTTTGAAATTCCGCTATGAACCACCGGGCATGTGTTGTTCATTAGGAAAAGTGGTTTTGTTACCTCTTCTCAGTCCGCCGGAACCTCTACAGTCACTTCTCGCTGGTGAATCACGTGATTCAAAATTGTTTTTTATGCATGACACGCAAATTCAATTCTTGCTTCCAAATGACGTCATTTGGCGCAACTAAAATTTGCGATTTCTCATCCGATGGACGTAATTTTGAAAGTACATTCAAAATACAAGATCAGGTGTACCATAAGATCATGTCGTTGATGCCAATACCTAACGAAGAGCCAAAATGTCTTCAAATTTATTTTATGGGCAGTTCTGAAGAACGTGTGACAACTCGATGTCGGTATAATTTTATCGAACAAGCAGTACAAAGAGCTATTGTAGAATTGTTGGAAAATTTTTATAAAATCATAACCAACTTATTAAATTATTTAAAAGAGTGTCACCACAATTACGAAACGACAACTTACAAATTGTCATCAGAGCTGGCAAAACACCATCAGGAGAACACGCTGGCAGGTTCAACGCGCCAACCGTAGAAGTTGCTATTATCATGGTCGGTGATCCAGTTGATAACAGAGCTATCAAAATCACACGTTGTGACAGCACTGTTCATGTGATATCAGATTTACATCGTTCGTACGATTCACCACAATATCCACTGATATTCTGGCAGGGTCAAGATGAATATCACATCAACATTAAACAGGTTCATCCAGTTACTGGTAAATATTAATTTTTTTTAATTTATTAGCGTTACTTTTTTAACATACCAAGAACTAAATTTACATTTATTTCTTATTTTGCAGGTAATGAAACAAACAAAAAGGTCATCTCAATGTGTTACTACGCGTACCGGTTGATGATAAGAAATAATCAGGACAATTATAGTCTTCGATACCGTCAACTCTACCATCAATATGTTGTAGACATGTATGCTAAGATCGAGAGCGAACGTTTGCGATTTCTTCGGTTCAACCAAGTTAAATTACGATCAGAGGATTACATTCACTTACGAGATGCTATTATAGGAAACAACGATGAAAATTTAAACATCAACAATATTGGCAATGCATTTATTTTACCCTCCAGCTACATTGGTAGCCCACGGAACATGCAAGAATACGTACAAGATGCGATGACCTACGTACGTCATTATGGCCGTCCAGATTTGTTTATTACATTTACATGTAATCCAAATTGGGAGGAAATACAAGCCTTGCTGTTACCAGGCCAACAATCAATACATCGTCATGATATCGGTGCACGTGTGCTTAAACGAAAATTAAAATCTTTGATTGATTTTATCGTAAAATTTTCGGTTTTGGTACGATAATCTGTTGGCTGTATTCAATTGAGTGGCAAAAACGAGGCTTGCCGCATGCTCACATTTTGATTTGGCTCGAAACTAAAATTCGCCCGGAAGAAATTGATCAAATCATTTCCGCTGAAATTCCGGATCCATCAATCGACCAAGAATTGTTTGAAATTACCAGTCACATGATCCATGGACCATGTGGTAGTTTTAACATGACATCACCATGCATGGAAAATGGCAAATGTAAGAAACGTTTTCCGAAAGAATGTTTAAATTACACAATTACAGATATTGACGGTTATCCACTGTATCGCTGTAGAAACGCTGAGAATGGTGACAATGTATTCACAATGCGAACGTCGAGTTTTAATCAACTAGAAATTGATAATCAGTGGGTGGTTCTATATTCGCCATTGCTTTCAAAAACGTATAAGGCCACATATTAATGTCGAGTTTTGCAATTCCGTCAAATCC